>BLSH010392784.1:83161-94377 GCA_018402905.1 Glandirana rugosa
AGGCTGCACAGGCGACGTTATAGCGTCAGGGCTATTTTTAACGTCTAGCGGCGGTAATGATCATTTTTTTATTTTCATTTATTTTTTCGGTATTTGGTTACAGGTATCTAACATCCGCGATATTGAAAACGCGTTGGGTTTAATTATATGCGGTTAACGCTAAAAAAAAAAATGGTTTTTATACATCTTCTTATATATTGCCAGATTTGACTACTTATTTAAACAAAAAAATAAAAAATAAAAACCTATAAATAATATCGTTTTTCATTTTTTATAACAAGAAAAAAGTTTTAGCAGTGAGAAATAAGTAAATATCGCGTTTTTTATTTTTGGCGTCTCCACTAATTTTTTTACTAGTAATGGCGGCGATCTGCAATTTTTATCGGGACTGCGATATTGCAGCGGACACGTCGGACGTTTTTGACAATTGTTTTGGGACCAATGACATTTATACAGGGATCAGATCTAAAAATAGACACTGATTACTGTATAAATGTCATTGGCAGGGAAGGGGTTAACACTAAGGGGGCAGTGAAGGGGTTAACTGTGTTCCCTGGGTGTGTTCTAACTGTGGGGGGGCAGGGTTGGTAGGGGCATGACAGATCTAACTGATCCCAGTGACAGGGATCAGTAGATCTGGCATGCCCCCCTCACAGAACAGGGAACCGCCGTGTTTATAACGGAGGTTCCCCATTCCGGCTCTCTGTGAGGAGATCGCTGGTCTCCAGTGGACATCAGGTCCACCCAACCCACGGGCACACTCACGTGGCGTGCGGCAGCTTGTCCAGGGTTTTGCAGGTGAGGTGGTTCCACTAATGGCGGATCTGGTCTAATACGCACGCTTTATAGTAGGTAGATATACTTGGTGTGCTCATTCCTCCGTTTTTTTGTGCCGCGTCAGGATTTGAAAAGCACATCTAGGGGCTTTGTTTCCCCAGATGAATTGGTTAATAAGTCTTTGCGTTGACGCCAAATATCTCTGGGGTATTGAAATTATTAGGGTGTGGAATAAGTATAAGAGTTGTGGGAGGCCTTGTGTTCGTAGGTGGAACAATTGTTGTGGTAGTGAGTTCAGAAAGGGTAAGTCATTTTTTTATAGAGTTGGGAGGGGATCAGAGTTAGTTTAATTCCTAGGAATGATAAAGTTTTGGGCGACGAGACAAATGGAAAAGCTTTAAGTATTTCTTCCTTGGTGATAAGTGGTATATTTATGCCCAGTATCTGGGATTTGGTGGAGTTGAGTTTATAATAGGAAATCTCACTAAACGTTGTTAACAAGGACTGTAGTTCTGAGAGTGATGTTTTGGGGTTGTATAGGATAAGCATAACATCATCCGCAAATAGACTTATTTTTTGTTTCCTGCCAGCTAGGGAAGGGCCGTGAATATTGGGATGGGATCTGATAGCTTCTGCTAACGGTTCCATGAGGAGAGTAAATATGGCAGGGGACAGGGGTCACCCCCCGCCTAGTGCCATTTGTTAGTCTAATTTGTTTGGAGAGAAGGCCTGAGATGAGCACCTTGGCTGATGGGGTAGAGTACAGGGATAATATAGCGGTCTCAATCCATACCGATATTCTGAATTTTTCAAGAACTTGTTTTAGATATCCCCAGTGGACCCTATTGACCCTTCGCAGCATCCAAGGAAAGGAGCAGAGAAGGCATCCAAGAGAGCTCCACCTGGGAGATAATATTTATCAACTGTCGAGTTCCATCCAGGGCCTGTCGACCCGGGATGAAACCCACTTGGTCAGGGTGTATGAGCGCGGGTAGCATCTTTTGGAGTCTAAGGGCGAGGAGTTTGGCAAAATTTTTTGTATCCGTATTCAGCAGGGATATAGGTCTGTAGTTGGCGGGGCTAGAGGGGTCCTTGTTGGGTTTGGGTATAGTGACAATCACAGCTCTCAACATTTCCTGCGGAAAGGATCCAGAGGAGGCCACAACATCAAAGACCTCGCAGAGGCGGGGGAAAGCTCAGATGCTAGGAATTTAAAGTATTCATTAGTAGAGTTGATCGAACCTCTGGAAGTTCGGGTTCTGCTGGTTCGGCTGAACTTCGGGACAAAGTCCGGGTTCGGGTCCGGATAGGACCCGAACTTTGACCCGGACCCCGAACCTCATTGAAATCAATGGGGACCCAAACTTTTAGGCACAAAAATGGCTGTAAGAAAGTCCTGAAAAGTCCCAGAGGTCTGCAAAAGGAAGGAAAATGGGGGTAAGGGTCGGACAAGTGCCCTACAAAGAAATGGGGATAGGGAAATAACTTAAAATAATAAAAAAAAAAATCACATAAAAAAATCAAAAATGGAGGTGGATGTGGACTATCTTCAAACTGTGTGAGAAAAGTATAAATTAGCCGGGAGAAGCCATATCACTGTTCTTAGAACAGTGATATGGCTTCTCCCGGCTAATTTATACTTTTCTCACACAATTTGAAGATGATTGTAGATTCTACAATCATCTTCAAACTGTGTGGGAAAAGTATACATTAGCCGGGAGAAGCCATATCACTGTTCTACAATCATCTTCAAACTGTGTGTGAAAACTATAAATTAACGGGGAGAAGCCATATCACTGTTCTAAGAACAGTGATATGGCTTCTCCCGGCTAATTTATATTTTTCTCCTCTGTTTCCTGACAATAGATCACAATTTAATCAACAGTCCCCTCATATAAGCCTTATATGCATTCCAAAGGGTACATCTACTAATATCCAGAGAATCAATATGCAAAAAGAAATACTTATGTTCTTGCAGGATTGTTTGGGACCATTTCTTGTCAGTCAGTAGCATGGAGTTTAGTCTCCACAGTAGCAAAGGCGTGTTACGGTGTGATTCATTGATCTCCACTGTGATTGGCGTGTGTTCTGACCAAGAAATGGTGCCAATATCAGCCCTCAGAACATTTTGCAAAGTATGCTTAGTCAATAAAAAATAGTCTATTTGGGAATATGAGGCATGCGCTGAGGACAAAAAGGTGTAGTTCCTTTCCGACCCATGGTAGCAGCGCCATACGTCGTAGAGTTCATATTCGTTGAGAAGAGGGACAGTGGAGTGTTTGGGTCTCCTGTCTGTTGTGGTGGAGTCGATGGTGAAGTCTCCTCCAACAATCAGCATGCCTTTAACAGTTGACTAGAGCTGAGCGAACCCCTGGATGTTCGGGTTCAGTGGGTTCGGCCGAACTTCGGAAAAAAGTCCGGGTTCGGTACCGAACTTGACCCGAACTTTACCCCGAAACTCCTTTGAATTCAATGGAGACCCAAACTTTTTGGCACACAAAAATGACTGTAAAAAAGTCTTGGAAAGTGCTAGAGGGCTGCAAAATGATTTTAGAACAATAATCTGTCCCTTACAGCAACAGCAGGAGCCTGACCCTATAGAACTAGAAGATGATTTTAGAACAATAATCTGTCCCTCTAAGCAATAGACTCTACCTAGTCCAGTCAGATCGTTCTGCAGAATGAGATCGGCAATCTGTCCCTAAAAGCAGTAGTAGTAGTAATCTCTACCTATCTATCTATCTGCAATCTGTTCCTCACAGCACCAGCAGCATCCTCTCCCTACACTACTCAGAGAGCATGTGACATGCAGCACTAAGTGACTCCAGCTTATAAAAAGGCTGGGTCACATGATGCACTGGCCAATCACATCCATGCCATTAGAAGGCATGGCTGTGATGGCTTCTAAGGGCAAACCAGTGAAACGCTTGTTGATTGGCTGCCCTGCAGCTATTCAACATGTGTGATCAAATACCCGAACCCAGAACTCAAACAAAAACCTTTTTTCAAACGTTTGGGTTTGGGTCACGGACACCCCAAAGTTCGGTACGAACCCAAACTTTACAGTTCGGGTTCGCTCAACTCTACAGTTGACAGTAAAGGGGCAAGGAATTTCCATTGCTTCACGTTAGGTACATTTATGTGAGGATTGAGCCCTTCAGTTCACAAATAAGTATAACATATCTTCTCTGCGGATCAAGGGATGAGTGGATATGGTGGAACTTAACTAAGTCTCAGATGGTAATAAATACCCCGCAGGCTTTTTTAGGGCCATTTGCCATATACAAGTGAGGGAAGTGCCTGAAGTTTATGTGGGGGCATTTAGTGGCAGTGAAGTGTGACTCCTGTATGAAGAGGATATGGGCTTTAAGCAGGTTTGCCTCCTTGAGTAGAGCTGCCCTCTTGTAGGGGTTGTTTAGGCCCTTAACGTTCATGGACATGATCTTCAGAGGCATTTTACTTGGCAGTTAGTGCTTGAGAAGATGCTGCTTAAATGAATATTAGGTATTGTGTATAAGGAGAGTAATGTCATATACCTCAAAATCAGTGTATGGAGTTCAGTAGCCGGTGGCGTGGGGAGGTCCAAGTTCTGCTCCGTTATGACTCCAGTGGGAAGAAGCATCTTATGCACCATAGGCAGGGTTGATTTCAGCAGGCTGACCAGCACTCCAGTGGAAGATAGGGCAGGGATGAGCAGGTACATGGGGTGAAGGAAGGAACCAAACATTAAAACACGAAACAAAAACAGATAAAAAAGAAAGCCTGACATATTGCAGGCAAATGGGCAGCAAGGCTGCTGTTTTAGAGTGGGGGTTTCCGTTAGGTAGTGCAGAGCACTCAGGGTAACTCTGGCAAGAGGTAGAGCTATGGGGCCGTAGTATGTTGTCTCACACCAAGTTGTGATATAATGTTCTGGGGAGAAAGGGTCGCTGAATGGAGTCGTGTATAAACTATGACCACTCCGTTTGAAGCCATTTGGGCTGAGTTGTACCCGGAAGCTGTGCGTCAGGGGGAAGAAGTTGCCACTGTTTGAACAGTTGGATGCCCTTCTCCAGGCTGTAGATGGGGTAAAGCTTCCCGTTCCAAGTGACTAGTAACTTTGTGGGGAAGCCCCATTTGTAAATTATGGAGTGGTTCCGGAGCATTTTTGTCAGTGGGGCCAGCTTTTTCCTGTTCATGACTGTTTGCTGTGAAATGTCTGTATACAGGGAGACATTATGAAATTCATCTGGAACTAAGGGGTTCTTCTTGGCGGCCACCATGACCCGCTCTTTAGCATGATAATAGTGCATACGTGCTAATGTATCTCTAGGTGCTGTGTCCAGTAGGAATTTTGGTTTTGGTATGCGGTGGGCTCTATCCACACACAGCTCTATGGCCGAGAGGGTAGGGACCAACGCTTTCATAAGGCGCTGCACATAGTTGGTCAGATCGCTGGGAGGAATAGATTTCGGAATGCCCCTGAATTTGATATTATTCCTCCTCAAGCGATCTTCGAGGTCTGCAATTTTATTTTGCAATCTCTGATTGCAGATTCCTGGTCTTCAAAGGCATCAATGAGATTGTTATGTCCCGTGTATAGGTCGGCCATTTTAGACTCCAAATGGTGGATTCTGTCAGCATGGTTTTGAACTGTATCTTGTAAGGGAGCTATCATGTCATTAAAGTCAGCAAATGGTGTGCTCCTGATAGACATTACCATGTTTTTCATTGTGGTTTCTGAGATTGACTGGTCTGTGGTTGGGAACATCTCTATGGAGGGGCCTGGCTGCATAGACTGCCATGCTGTCTGTGGCGGCATATGCACGGCCGCAGGGGGATCAGCGTCCCCTTCCCTGTACTTTTTTGCCTTGGTGGGGCTCCTGGTAGTAGGGGTAGAGGGGGGGAGACACATCATCCATCTCTCCAGGGAGACCGGAGCCTCCGCTGCCTGATGTTTTCGTATGTGGCTTAGTGCGGGGGGTTCTAGGGGAGCCGGCACCATCTTGCTTACCCATGTGTGGAGCCGCCAGGTAGAAGTCGGTAAGGTGTTGGAGGGGACGGTTCTCCATTTGGACATGACTGCTGGGTGTTCTCCGGTGTATGGAGGGTCTGACAGGAGTGTGATCGGTCCCTTTTCCCCGATGCTGTGTAGCTTCGTCGGCGTGAGGAGACCAGAGCTCACTCGAGCACGTCCGTCTTCAGCACTGGCCGGCCATGCCCCCTGTCTGATCCGTTTTTTTAACGGATGAAAAAATAGGGCTTTCACCCGTTCAAAAAAATGGATGATGACGGAAGGGGATGAAAATGGATGGAAATAGATGATCATCCGTTGGCATCCGTTTTTCCATAGGAATGCATTGATGTCCGTTTTTCATCCGTCATCAGATGGATGAAAAACGGACAAACGGTCCATATGTGTAAAAGGGGCCTAACACATACCAGAGGTGTAAAATCTTGCAGATTAGAATGTGACTGTTTTTAGGGGTCTCCGGCTGCAATTGAAAGGGGCTGAAGGTAGATACAGGAGCCTATTGATGTCTTTGATGTATTCATGAATTCACTTTACCTTTTTTCTTGATGGATATACTTTAAGTTTGATTGAATGTCATTAGCCAAATGTACAATGTAAAGACCATTTAAAAACAGTGTATATAGAGTAATCACAACATCCTTAAAGATAAGACCTGGAAGCTTAGGAGCAAAGTAGAGAAAAGTGGGAGAAAGGCAGAATACAAGAATTGAATGGAAACCAAAGAAAAGTTGAGTTGTTCAAATTTCCAGAAACAGCATGATTTTAATCTATCTACATGGTGAGTCTAACCTAGTAGTGGGTATATTTGCGTACGTCAGATACCTATCAGCTGGATCTGAACTGTTAATGCAATAAAAAAGGATTTCACAGGCACTTTTAGCTTCATTTCACAAAGATTAGATTACATTCTGCAGCAGGGGTCTTATGAACAGCTCATAACCATCTTGCAGACCTGTCTGTGCCACACATTGATATTCTGTTTGCAAGCTGCGGGCTCCCTCATGCTCCTCTCAAACCGTTCGATATTTCACAGCTGTGATCCAGCCCTGGAGTATGGGTGATGGAGGAGGGGGGGGGGTGTTAAAAGACCTAGGGTGTTTGGGGTTATTGAAATTCCTCTGAAAATATAGGAGTCCACTGCAGTGGTATTTCAGTCATTTATTGCACAGTGTCTAGAAACACAGCTGAGGAAATGATAGCTTGCATTTGATGTGCTAGGCTCCATCAGTATGCGATAGACTGCGTGTGATCAGCCGGAGCCATTTCCCACTCTGTAGTGATAAACTCTCAGCAGAAATTACTCCAAGGGCAGCACACTGGCTTGCAGTAGATGGAGTTCAAGCTGTTTTATTCCACTGACACGTGTGTGGTTTTAATGTCACAGCTATTACACACTTTCAGAGAAACAAAGAAATGAGCTTTGTTGACCAGAATATACATAAAACTGTGACAACAATAGTAAATGTTAGCTAGCATTCTATATTGTTCAATACAACAGCTTGCATGAATATTTGCTTCAATTATCCGGTCACTTGAAGAGTAAATTACTGTTTAAATATTTCTGCATATGAATGACTAATTGTTAATGCATTGTATGCAGATTTTCAATTTATTTAGTATCAAGATATCCTAAAAAGGAAACCAAAGCACCCAGTCAAAAAGAGTAAGGCCTCATGCACATGGGACATTTTTTGACAGTTTAAGGCCTCATGCACACAGGATGTTTTAAAAACATCAGCGTTACAGCAGCGCTAAAAACCCGTGCTTTGCAGCTAAAATGCGCGTTTACCGCGTTTTGCAATTAGCGTTTTGCCGCATTCACATTTTTGGACATTTTTCAATTCTTATAGTGTAAAAACGTCTAAAAACATTGACGCTGATGTTTTTTGCCTCGTTTTGCTGCGTTTTGTGCTTTTACAGCTAGTTTTTACTGCTCCTGGAAGCACAGGCTGTCGTTTTTTTTCTACTGCCCCTAAACTCTTATGCCTCCAAACACCTCTGACAGTTTATGTGTGCATGGACACATAGGCTAACATGGAGGGGCATTTAGGCAGTTAAAAAAAAATCAAGCGTCCCTAACATCAGCTGTAAAAACGTCCTGTGTGCATGAAACCTTACAGCAACCATTTTTAGCTGCAGACGTTTTTTTCTACAGTCAATAAACTCTCCATCATGTTATTCTATGTGTTCATGCACACATAGGCTGTTATCAACTGGTTTTGGCAGGGATGTTTTTGAGCTGTAAAAAAACCCCAAGACCAGTGGATTTTGAGAGACGTTTTTCAGCTGCAAAAATGCTGAAACGCTCAAAAACACGGCTAAACACCGGTCCCCAAGGTTTTTGGACATTTTAGAGCAATTGAGGAAAAAAAAACGCTGGCCCTTTAAAAACGTGAAAAAAGACGCAAAAATGCTGGTAATAAGCTACTGACTTTTTTAGGACATTTTTTTAACATCCTGTGTCCATGAAGCCTAAAACTTATTGTAATCTTTATTGTTTTCAATTGCTTAAAGACCAGAAGCCAAATGTTTTCAGACTGAAAATAAAATGTATTCAAACAAATAGCAAAAATAAATGCAAACCAAAAAAAAACATACAAATCAGATGTAAAACAGAAACTGTAAGCAAAATGCATACACATGTGAAATGAAAGAATAGTGCATAGGAACAGGAAGCCAAATGCCCATGAACCAGAAAATAAATGCATGCAAAGCAAAAACCAGACACATACAAAGTGGAAACAAAGCACACGAAATGCACACAAACCAGAAACAACATTTTTTTTTATGATGCATTAGCGGAAATAGGCCCTTAGCCCCTTCAGCCCCGGAAAGATTTATCCCCTTCCTGACCAGAGCACTTTTTGCGACTCGGCACTGTGTCGCTTTAACTGACAATTGTGCGGCCGTGTGAAGTTGTACCCAAACAAAATTGACGTCCCTTTTCCCCCACAAATAGAGCTTTCTTTTGGTGGTATTTGATCACCTCTACATCTACAAAAACGACAATTGAAAAAAATAATATTTTTTTTTTCCTATTATACATATTCAAAAAAATATAAAAAAACTAATTTATTAATTAGATTTGGCCGATATATATTCTTCTACATATTTCTGGTAAAAAAAAAAAAATCACAATTGGCATATATTTATTGGTTTGCGCAAAAGTTGCCGCGTTTACAAACCATGAGAATTAATTTATGGGGTTTTCACTATTTTTTTTTACTAGTAATAACGGTGATCTGCATTTTTTTTCGGGACTGCAATATTGTGGCAGACAGATTAGACATTTTTTTTGGGACCACTGACATTTATACAGTGATCAGAGCTAAAAAAAACCCACTGATTACTGTGTAAATATCACTGGCAGGGAAGGGGTTAACTAGCAGGGGGCAATCAAAGGGTTAACTGTGTTCCCTAGGCGTGTTCCAACTGTGTGGTGGCTGGGCTGGCAGGGGCGTGACAGATATAACTGATCCCGATGACAGGGATCAGTAGATCACTGTCATTTACACTGTCAGAACGGGCAATAACCATGATTACATCAGCGGTTCCCCATTTTTCCTCTCCAGAAGGCGATCACGGGTCACCGGCAGACATCGAGTCTGCCCGACCCGCAGCCACACTCATGCAGAGTGCAGTGGGCACAAGAGCGCGCCAGCGGCGGCGGTGCACACCCGCCCGCTACAGTGGCTGTGTGGCGCACCATTTATAGATGGCGATCTGCGCAGTGGAGCCAACTTGCTGCTGTTTGTGTACTCAAGGCGGTCGGCAAATGGTTAATAAGCATAATAAGCATAATCATTTCCTTAAAATATGTGTATATGTTATAATTTAAATCTCAGTTAATGTAATTTTCAATTATGTCCAATCTATTAAATCTGTAGCGTTCAGTAAATTAATACCTGCTAATCATGCTGAAGATCCTTGTGCAGGCTGTTCCCTGTTATAGTGTGACAATTTTCTATTCCTTGCACCGACATTTCTTTCTCCTCAAAGGTAGACTAACCTGGTCTGGACATGCATTAGTCAGGCAGAGTGAACTCACATAGTCAGTCCACATGATCTCCACTTGTCATTGGTGTGGGGCAGAGGTCATGGACCCTCTGTCCGGCTGCTAGTGCTTCAGCTGGGAGGTCTTTATCATTCTGAGGTCGGTTTGCTTCTGGGGAGAGGGGCCGACTGACCCAACTTGCTGGAGTCATGAAGACACTGTAAGTGCTAGACAGTGGCCAGCAGCGCTCTGCCCTGTTGCTAGCGCTATAGCTGGGGACCCTACATCCTCTGCTCTGGCCAACTGTTGGGGAGGGAGGACGGCTGCCTCCATTCCTAGACTGTGGATCTGCCGCTGGGAAGGGAGGATGATCACCTTCTCTCCTGTCTTGCCAACTATTTAAAACTGTAGCCTTCAATAAATTAATTTAGGTTCACGTATACCGTGCTTAGAATTTAGGATAATAAGTGCAGCTGCAACAATTAATAGTGCGATAATCCACCATACAGTAAATGAAAATCAAGAAAAGTCACGCTAAACACCCATATAGAAACATAAATTCCTACAGAATCATAAACTGATGTATTCAAGGTGCTAATACCTCAGATTCAAGTAATATATCAAGTGAACATATAATAAAGTGCAAAAAAAATTTCCCAGTGCAATAAATAAACATATATATATAAAAAACTTGTGAATAGCTCAGCAGCCACAGTACAATCCAATGCAAGTCTCTTAACCAGAAAGAACAGATAATAGTTCCACAGGCCACTAAGTGTTAAACGAAAGATTGTGGATCAGTGATAGTTCACACAGGGGGAGTGTAAATGAGGACACCCGAAATCCAAGAATTTCCACTTTCAACTCTGCCACGATTAGATATAGACACCTCCAGTGACAAGGGGGGTAAGGCTAGACTCTTACCAGAGGGTGCGACCCACTATCGCTAGTAAGGCTCAGACACACAAGCAGATATAACCCTCTGTGGGGTATAAACAGCAGTAGGGAGACTCTCCCAATGTCAGCGGGGCTCCATACCAGATAATCGAGGTGGCTCTCCTTGGGTCAGCTGGATTCCGTATCTAATGGGGATCAGCTAATGGACTCTCACCCGTGGATCAGATATGCCGGGCAGCATGCACGCATCGGTCCAGTCCAATATTTAACAACCACCAATCCCAAGAAGCCACAGCCGTCGCTCCATATGCTGTGAACCCCAGCAATTGCCAAAGTGACCAGACAGGCACAACCACAAGAGGCATCTGGTGACTGCGTCAGCAGAAAAGGTATATGGGCTGCTGCAGTCGCTCTCCTGGACGAAGCTCTTGCTCTGCGTAATCTATGCCTTAGGTCGACTGGGTTCCTCTCGGTGGAGCTAATAGACCATACCTCGGGGCGACTGTAACCCTCTCAGAGGGATGACGACAAATA
>BLSH010392819.1:55088-66427 GCA_018402905.1 Glandirana rugosa
GGTCCCCCCCCCCCCCCCCCCATTGTCTGACCCCTGGAGTTCACCTGTCATCTCTTCAATCACCTGTGCTCCCTCCTAATCTTCTACCCGATGGGACTCCTTTATAACCCTCTTTCCGCTGGAGTTCCCTCAATTTTGTCTACCCCCTAATTATCCCTCCTCTTAATTTGCTCTATGCAGAGGCGTAACTAGAACCTTCAGGGCCCCGGTGCAAGAAATTATAAAGGGCCCCCCTGACCCCTGGCCAGGGCCCTTCCCACTAATCCTGGCCCTTTACTCCTATAGCGGGTCCCTTTATTACGGTACAACAGCGGGGTCCTTTCACAAGTTCTGCAGCGGGACCCCTTTCTGCCATCTTCGGGCCTCCCCATGGTAGTGGAATGCCAGGGCCCGGTCACAATTGCAACCTTTGCAATCCTGATAGTTTCCTCACTCGAGTCAGTAGTTTTTAATTTTTATTTTAATTTTATTATTTTTTTACCATTTCATTTTATTACTTTTACAAATTTATTTTTACAATTTTTTACAATTTTTTTTAGGAGCTCTGTTGGGGGCTTTGATGAGATATCAGGGGTCTAAACAAACCTCAGCCCTCAATCTCCATCTGTGTAGCCTCAGCTGCATAGAATGAATGGACTGTGGATAGCTGTGCACTGTGCCTCCCTTTCATTCAGAAGCAGAAGTATAGTAAAAACAGTTTACTATGCTTCAGTTATGAATGAACCAATTGGTGACACTGACTCTGTTCATTCAGAAAAGGAAGGAATGACAAATTTACCAACCCGTTCCCATCTCTCCATCATGACACATCTTCTACAGCAGCTGGCAGGAGAGAGGAGGGGGGAAGACAGCAGATCTGTGGGTGGTGGGGGGGGGGGGGGACCAGGGAAGCACACAGGGACCCTGGGAACAGCAGAAGACAAGTAAACTGGATAGAGGAAAATGGAGGAGGTTGGTTCTTCTAAATGCCACCCCCGCCATCCCTCCAATTCAGGTATACAAGGGAGGCACACAAGCCCCCTGGACCATGGTTGCAATTATAACCCCTGCAACCCCTATCGTTACACCCCTGGCTCTATGGTTTATCCCCTAATCATCACCCCCTTCATTATCTACACTCCTGGGATCCCCTATCATTATCCCCCCTTTTGCTACCTCCCTGAGCGCTCCTTTGTTATCTTTCCCCCTGAACTCCTCTCTCATCTTCTATCCTTCATGAGATTCCCATCATTGCCTGCCACCTGAGATCACCCTTATCATTTCACCCCCTGGGCTACCCCTCATTATCTGCTCCTTCATGGGATCTCTCCTTATCTGTGCTTTGGAGGTTCCCTATTATCTGCCATCCTGAGCTACTCATGCATCATCTGTCCTCCTGGGATCCTGCTCATCTTTTGCCACAGAGGGCTCTCCTTTATCATCTGCCCCTCATTCCTCTGGACTGACTTGGGATCCCACTCATAATTTGCACCTAGGGTTGCCACATCATCCCTTTAATCCAGGACACCTATCAATTGCACAGGTTCTGTGGCTGATCGAGGTGGTAATTAAACTCACTTGGTGCCTTATCTGCATTAAATTAGCCTTAAAACCTGTGTAATTCATGTGTGTCCTGGATTAAAGGGATGACATGGCAACCCTATCTGCCCCCTTGGCCTGCCCTTCATCTGACCTCCTTGGATCCTTCCGCATCCTCTGACTACCTGGCCTTCCCCTCATCATCTTGGCTCCCCCTTTGTCTGCCCACCTGGGTTCCCCCCATCATCTGCCTGCCTTGGTCCCCACTAGGGTTGCCACCTCATCCCTTTAATCCAGGACACATATTAATTACAAAGGTTTTGAGGCTGATTAAGGTGGTAATTAAACTCACTTGGTGCCTTATCTGCATTAAATTAGCCCCAGAACCTGTGTAATTCATATGTGTCCTGGATTAAAGGGATGAGGTGGCAACCCTAGTCCCCACTCATCACCTGGGAGTCCCTCCTTGGCTTCCCCCTATCATCTATCCCCCTTGGCTTCCCCTCATCATCTGCCCCACTGGGCTCCCAGCCTATCATCTACTCCCCTGAACTTTTTGTCTACCCTTGTTAATTTCTGCTCTTCGTCTGCCCCTTGGGATTCCCTCTCCTCACCTGCAATCCCGATTCATTATTTCCCCCCTGGGCTCCCCCATCAGTGCCCCCTGCACCTTCAGCAGTGGTGACAGTTGTGTAAGAAGAATTCTTCTCCATCTGTCTCATAATATGAGGATTTGTCATTCAGAGCCTCTTCCATCGCCTGCACTACAGAGCTCTGGCTGCTTTACATACCCCTGCTGGCTCTTAGCGATTAGCATTCACCCTGCAGCTGATGCTCATTTTCCATCTCTCTTTCGGAGCTGAGTCAATTTCTACTTTACTGAATGAGTAAGTGCGGACATTATCTGGGGAATATAAAACACCAGAACCTGCTGGAGAAATGCAGGTTTATGATGTTACGTACTACTGACCCTCTGAACACACAAGTGGATGTATATAGATGACTTGATCTGCACAGACATCCACCCTCTCTCTCCACTCCCTATCATCTCTCTCCTATCCATTCTTCAGTCTTTCCCTTCCTGAGCCTTAAATCCAAATATACATTACTGGGAGAATTATTTTAGCATTAAAAAATTACCTAAAGGCATTTTTTTTGTTTTGGATAGAGTGGACAAGTATTAGAACACCTGTCAGTTTTTTCTGTCTGTGCCCCTGTTAGGGAGATTCACCTTCTATGTGTCCTGTTCTTAGTTATGACCAAGAATGAAAGAAGAAAATTACAAATTTTAGATTGTTTGCAAAACAGGAACAAAAGAGAATTCTTCCAATGGGGACACTAGTTCTGTTGAAACTAATGACAACTAGGGTGTCTGTTACTTTGGAGGGATTTCCTCTCATCCCCTGTTATGGCTATGGGACAGGAAGTGAAGGGAAGTCTCCCCAATCGGCCACAGATGGCAAAAGAAAACCTAACAGGGGTTACAACCTTTCGGTAGGGCCTTTTCACATGGGTGCCTTCCATTCCGATCAGCAGGGGATCTGTGCTGATCACCTGTTGATTGGACAGGTCCATGTTCGCTCAATTTCATGCAGAGTGGATACAGACAGACCCTGCTCTCCTCTACGGGCTGCCAGGAAGTAAACTGACTCAGCTGTCCATTTGCACCTCTGATCCGTTCTACCGAAATGGAAGAGGAGGCAGTCCTCCTCCATTTTGTTTAGTGGGCCTGATTGGATGTGAAGGTAGGTGGGTGAGATAGGTGGGTGACACAAGTCCGTTTTCACCCGCCAGTCCATAGCAATGCATGGACCTTCTGGTTCACCTGAAAAACTGACAAGCGGACCTGATCGGATCACCCGTGTGAAAGGGCCTACTCTACACAAAATGACTAAAAAGTTTTGCTTTCTTTCTGTTAAAAAAAAAAGTTTTGCTTTCAGGTCTACTTTAAAGCAGTAGTCCAGGGATATTATCGAGGTAAGGGACAATATAATGGGGATAGGAGGTGAGTGCAGGGACATTGTTGGGGTAAGGGTTAATATAATGGGGATAGGAGGTGAGTCCAGGGACATTATCAGGGGTAAGGGATAATATAATGGGGATAGGAGGTGAGTCTAGGGGCATTATCAGGGTAAGGGATAATATAAAGGGGATAGGAGGTGAGTCCAGGGACATTACGGGCTTAAGGGATAATATAATGGGGATAGCAGGTGAGTCCAGGAACATTATTGGGGTAAGGGATAATATAATGGGGATAGGAGGTGAGTCTAGAGACATTATCGGGGTAAGGGATAATATAATGGGGATAGGAGGCGAGTCCAGGGATATTATCGAGGTAAGGGACAATATAATGAGGATAGGAGGTGAGTGCAGGGACATTGTTGGGGTAAGGGTTAATATAATGGGGATAGGAGGTGAGTCTAGAGACATTATCGTTGTAAGGGATAATATAATGGGTGCAGCACCCCCCCCCCCCCCATAATATAGGTGCATTTTCTAGCAGGGTTTTTGGCTAGGAGAGGTAAATTTAGTTAGGACTGACTATAATGTGCAGGCCTGAATGTTTTGATCTGGGCTTGGAGGAGAAGCTCAGGGAGGTTTGAGTGGACTTGGCAGGTGAGGTCACCAGAACCTCCCACTTCTTTCTAGAAACCTGGAGAAGGTTTTCTGGTCAGAGAGCTGGGAGGTGGGTGGAGCCATCTGGAGTTTTCTTAGGAGCCCTGACCAATCCCCAAGCAGGGTTGGCAGGGGGCAGGCCTCCTTAAATACTCAGAGTCAGCCCAATCTGGGAGGAGTAGTGTCAGGTGGAAGTCTGGAGATGTAGCAGAGGCACTGTGGTGCAGGCCCCTACCTGGGAGGTCGCCCCAGTCTGGGGAGGGTGACCTTGGGGCCTGGGTGTTTGGGTGCAGCCAGGAAGGAGAGTGATTCCTGGAGTGGCACGGGAGGAACAGGAGAACAGCGGAGGTGCTACAGGTGGAGTGACAGACTTTAAAGTATCCACCGGTGCGGTGAGTGACGGTCCCTGGGACTGGAAGAGAAAGTGCTGGAGCAGGGAGGAATGTGGACAGTCTGTGGGAGCCTTGGGAGACAGTCAAGGGAAAGGAGAGTAACTACCAGAGAGCAGGTTGACAGGAACTGGAGAGGATGGGCTGGGAGTTGTAGTCCGTCAAAGGTCCGGTTAGCACTAAAGTACTTTGATGCACATTCAGGGGCCCGTGATCCCTGGCCTGTAATGGGTGTTCCCGAGGTCCTGCTAAAACAGGGTAGGCCTCACCACGTGCTAACCGTGGTGAAGAGAGAGGTATAGAGAAGCCTGATAAATATCCTTTCAGGCTGGAAACTAAGTTCTGAGCTGGAGAGAAGCAAAGGAGTGTAAAGTGGAGAGGTCTGTGTAGGGAGAGAACTGTAAGAGTAACGGTCAGCAAGTGAAGTGCTGGAGAGTTGAGAGGAGCAATGGTCTGCAGAGGGAGAGTCTGCAGTGAAGTGTGCATATACAGGCTTGTATATGGGATCTTTGTACCATAATTCTTGGGCATCCCTATCCAAGTTATTTCCCCAAATAAAACAACAAAAACAAACACTGGCCTGGTCAGAGTCTCTGGATGTGTGATATATGGTGTGATTGAGGACAGCTATTAGGTGAACCACTACTACCAGCCACTCTCAAGGGAACACATGACTACATGGAGATAGGAGGTGAGTCTAGGGACATTATTGGGGTAAGGGATACTATAATAGGGATATGAGGTGAGTCTAGGGACATTATCGGGACTGAGTCCAAGGATATTATAAGGGGTAAAGAAAAATATAAATTTGATAGGATAAGAGTCAAAGGACATTATAGGGGAGAATATAAAGGAGATAAAAGGTGAGTCCTGGGACATGATCAGAGTAAGGGTTTAATATAAAGGTGATAGGAGGTAAGTCTGGGGACATTATCTGGGTTAAGGGATGATATAATAGGGATAGGCAGGGAATCCAGGACATTATCAGGGGTAAGGCATAATATAAAGGGGATAGGAGCTGAGTTAAAGGATATAAGTGTAAGAGATAATATAATGTGGATAGGAGGTGAGCCCAGGGACATTATCAGGGGTAAGGTATAATATAATGGGGATAGGAGGTGAGTCCATGGACATTATTAGGGGTAAGGGATAATATAATGGGGATAGGAGGTGAGCCCAGGGACATTATTAGGGGTAAGGGATAATATAATGGGGATAGGAGGTGAGTCCAGGGACATTATTAGGGGTAAGGGATAATATAATGGGGATAGGAGGTGAGTCCAGGGACATTATTGAGGGTAAGGGATAATATAATGGGAATGGGAGGTGAGTCCAGGGACATTATTGAGGGTAAGGGATAATATAATGGGGATGGGAGGTGAGTCCAGGGACATTATTAGGGGTAAGGGATAATATAATGGGGATGGGAGGTGAGTCCAGGGACATTATCAGGGGTAAGGGATAATATAATGTGGATAGGAGGTGAGTCCAGGGACATTATTAGGGGTAAGGGATAAAATAAAGTGGATAGGAGGTGAGTGCAGGGACATTAATAGCAGTAAGGGATACCGTAATTTAAATTGGAAAGGAAGTGAGCCCAGAGACATTATCAGGGGCAAAGTATAACATAAAGGGGATAGGAGATGAATCCAAGGACATTATCAGAATCAGGTATAATATATATTCACTCCACAGCTGACTCTCTCTTTCTATCTCTCTCCCTGAGCTGAGTCAATTTCTACTTTACTGAATGAGTAAGCGTGGACATCATGTGGGGAATATGAAACACCAGAACATGTCGAAGGAATACTGCGAGTTTATGATGTTCCGTACTACTGACCCTCCAACACTGCCTAAATCGTCAGTCCCCACTCCATCACCTCTCTCCCCCCTTTTCTTTCAGTTTCTCTCTTTATGTCCCTCAAATTTGAGTAAACATTACTGAGAGAAGTACTTTTATCTATTTTCATTCTTTACCGATAGGACAAAGATATCACAGAAATACAGTATAAACACAGCATCTCAAGTTCTCACATTAAAGCGGTAATAAAGGCCGCTGTGTGCTTTTACCTACAGGAATAGGCGTGCGCACATAGGGTGGCAGGTGTGCCTGGGCACACCCTAATCACCCTATATTGTGCAGATTCCCCCTGCTGCCTGGCTGCAGAGAAAGGGACAGGGGAATCTCTGTCCTCAGTCCCTTTCTCTGCCCCAAAAGTGAGACATCAGGGGTCTGTTTAGACCCCTGATATTTCATCAAAGCCCCCCAGCAGGGCTCCTAAAAAAAAAGGTAAAAAAAATAAAAATAAAATAAAAATAAACTACTGACATTGATCTCTGCCCTCCTGACATATATACACACACACTCATGTGTATTTGCGTTTTGTGGTGCATACCCTAATGCAATAGGCTGCGCACCCCTATGCCTACAGGTAAGCTTATAATAAGGATTACCTGTAGGTAAAATGAACGTATACATGGACGGTTTAGGAGATATTCACACTGGATGCAGCAGGTAGCCCCATCGGAGCATGTGATCTGAAGGTCTGGCATACCACGCCGGAGCCAAGGACATGCGCACGGGAGTGACATCATCGCAGCTCTGGCCACTCATACAGCGGGAGAAGAAGGAAGACCGGGGGAAGGTGGAAGCCCTGTCAGCAGTGACAGCGCGCTGCTGGAGGGCTTCATTCTAAGGTAAGTATTTCATACTGTGCTATGATGTGATGCATACTAGCATATTATGCCTTACAGGGGAAAGTTTTTGTTTTTTTTACTGCCAAGGTTTACAACTGCTTTAAGTAACGAATTCTAGAGCACATCCATCCAAAGGAGAAAGTGGTAGAGCAAATAAAAACACATCTTTATACAGCTTAAATGAACCAACAATATCGCTCTAGGTTGGTCCACCCTTCTGTGCCTGTGAATTAGGTGCCATCCAATAACTGAAGAATGCATAAGAAGGTAAATAAATGACTGCACTCCAACTTCTTTATTGTAATATATCCTTGTAGACAATGCAGTACAGCTGGGGAAATGAGACTGCCAGTTTGATATTTAGCAAAGTCCCTCTCCCAACAGGGTTGTTTAAAAAAAAAATAATAAAAAATAAAATTGTAAAAAATAAAACTGTTAAAAAAATAATACTAATAAAAATCTACTGACACCATCCACTGCCCTACTGACACCAACCTCTGCTTTACTGGCACCGTCCTCTGCCTTACTGACAAAGTCCAGTATACTACTGACACAGTCCACTGCTCTACTGACTGAAACCAACTAGTGCCCCACTGACGCCTACCTCTGCCTACTGACACATTCACTACCCTACTGACTCCATTGACTGCTCTACTTACAACATCCACTGCTCTACTGATACCGTCCACTATCCCACTGACACCTTCCTCTGCTCTACTAGCACAAACCAATGCTCTACTGACACCATCCACTGCCCTACTGACACCATCCTCTGCCTACTGACACTGTCCACTGCCCTACTGAGCACCATCCACTGCCCTACTGACACTGTCCACAGGTCTACTGACACTGTCCACACACCGTCGACTGCCCTACTGACACTGTCCACACACTGTCGACTGCCCTACTGACACTGTCCCCTGCTCTACTCACTAACAATGTCCTTTTTTAAGCTAGTCTAAGTTTATATTTTTGCAGTGACATTTGTTTTATTAATTAAAGCATATTTTATGGTTGCAAGAATGCTTTGATTTAACTATGCCCCTTTAAGCCCCACTGTTAACACAATTTGGCCACACCCATTGTTCGCGACACACTACTACTCACCTTGGGGTGTCCCAGGTCTTTTACATTCCTATAGTGTATACCACTAAAAAAATTGCTGTGCATCACTAAACTTTTCAGGTAGAGGCGGCTCTAGGCTTTGTAAGGCCTTAGGCAAATCTTAGACATGAGGCCCCACTCACGCCCATAATGGGACAAATAATTCAAATAAAAATTAACTGTA
The DNA here is from genome assembly GCA_018402905.1 of Glandirana rugosa. NCBI lineage: Eukaryota > Metazoa > Chordata > Amphibia > Anura > Ranidae > Glandirana > Glandirana rugosa. Next base: position 63,597 of record BLSH010392819.1, read on the forward strand.
TAAATTGCATATATTAAGGCTACTTTCACACTGGGGCGTTTTTCAGACGCTTTTGGGCTAAAAATAGCGCCTTTATAGCACCTTAAAATCACCCCCCATCCACCCCAGTGTGAAAGCCTGAGTGCTTTCACACTGGGGCGGTACGCTTGCAGGATGTTACAAAAAGTCCTGCAAGCAGCATCTTTGGGACGGTGTGGTGAGCGGTGTTTGCACTGCTCCTCCACCGCCCCTGCCATTTAAATCAATGGCAAGCGCTTCTGAATCGGCTGCAAACTGCCTCGGAAGCGCAACGCGCCAGAACTTTTAACCCCTTTTTTACTCCTTGTGAAACGTTAAAAGACCACGCTCCCACCTGCATAGTGGTGCCATAGAGCCGCTTTAACAGCGGAAAATTGCCGCTGAATGTACCGGTGCTTTACTGCTCCCGCCTGCCCCTGTGTGAAAGTAGCCTAAGAGCCTTAAATGCTGTGTGAACTATGAATTCACAGTGTCTAGAATTTACTCTAACCAATTACTCTTTAATCGAATATCATTAAACATAGGGTATACCACATAATTATATATTACACATACTCAAATATAGATACAATTTGTGCAGCTGCTACTAGCAATGTGTTATAATAAGTATATAATAATATAATAAGTTATAACAAAAGTCAAAAAACATATTTCCCCTTGCACCGTAAGGGGTAATCCTGCAGACTCTGATATAAGGGGGATTCTGTGCTGGGTTATATTAACCTGACCTTCAAGGAAATTGAACTTTGATGTTAAGGGGAGTGCTGCAGATCATAATGTAAGGGGGAATGCTGCAGACTTTGGTGTAAAGTCCACACACGTCTGACTCCTCCCACGACCCCTGTCCTAGCAGCTCTCCCGCTCTTGACTCCTCTGTACCCCCCCCCCCCCCCCAAGACTGCAGCCATGATAGTAAGAGACTGTGCGGCCATGATACAAGAGATGATCAGAGACTGTGCAGTCATGATACAAGAATGGTCAGAGACTGTGCGGTCATGATACAAAAAATGGTCATAGACTGCGCGACCATGATGCCATGATACAAGAGATGGTCAGAGACTGTGTGGACATGACACAAGAGATGGTCAGAGACTGTGCGGACATGACACAAGAGATGGTCAGAGACTGTGCGGACATGACACAAGAGATGGTCAGAGACTCTGCGGTCATGATACAAAAAATGGTCATAGACTGCGTGACCATGATGCCATGATACAAGAGATAGTCAGAGACTGTGTGGACATGACACAAGAGATGGTCAGAGACTGTGCAGACATGACGCAAGAGATGGTCAGAGACTGTGCAGACATGACACAAAAGATTTTCTTATGGTAATGACAAGTAGACTCTCACCCAGCTAACACGGTAACAATACTTTGCTGCAGCAGCCACCAAACACTAGCGCCACAACCACAGCCACAGACAGGGTGCAGACAGATAATCCCTCTATACACTCCTCCATCCCCTACTACAAACAAGAGAAGCCATCACATTCCCTTTGAGCACCCAACAGTGCATTCTGGGAGTTGTAGTATCTGCAGAGCACAGGCACTGGTGGGCCAAGTCTAGTGTGTGGTGTGGAGAACTACAACTCCTGACATGCAATGTGGTGCTGGCTTTGGGAGAAGGCTAGGACAGCATTCGAGTTTGTCATTGGCTGCAGCTGATGAAATGTTCTCAGTGTGAGGGTGGTTTTACAGCTGGCTGGAATCTCTATGGCTTTACCTCAATGTGTGCTGGCAGTTCACCCCGCCAGCCTGGGGACACCCGGGGCCGTCTTTAATATTGACTGGACCCTGGGCAAACATTTTCCTGGGCCCCCACACCTAGCAATTTCAGGGGACTGAAGATGACAGGGGTTGGGGTGGTAGAAAGCTAGCAGTTGGGTACAGGGGAATGAAGATGACAGGGGTTGGGGTGGTAGCAAGCTGGCAGTTTGGTACAGGGGAAAGAAAATGACAGGGGGTAGGGTGGTAGGAAGCTGGCAGAGGGGTGCTGTGGGGATGTGGGGTACGGGGTACATCCCAAAAACCAAACACACACATAGACTGTAAAAAAACTTTAATAATGTAAACCTAAACATCTGGTTCACACTCACTGATTGCTCCAGGCTCACTGATTGGTTGCCAGGTTATTGCACATCATAACCACTCACTGATTGATTGTTAGGTTACTGCACATTATAACTGCTCACTGATTGTTTGCTAGAGGTTACTGCACAATATTACCACTCAATGACTGGTTGCTAGAGATTACTGCACAATATTACAACTCAATGGTTGGTTGCTAGAGGTTACTGCACAATATTACTACTCAATGATTGGTTGCAAGAGGTTACTGCACATCATTACCACTCATTGATTGGTTGCTAGAGGTTACAGCATATCATTACCTCTTACTGGGTAGCAGGGCAGTATTGTGGTGTGTGATGCAACTGTTGGGGTACAGTTAGTTGGATGACAGGATGCAGTTTGGGGTGACGGTGGCAGCATTGGGGTGAGGGGCTGAGATCATATCTCCCTTATAATAATAGGGGGTAGGGTGATAGGATGCCAGAGGTGGGGTGCAGGAGGGATGAGTATGATAATGACAGGAGGCAGGGTGGTAGGATGCCAGAGGTGTGGTAAAGGGGGATGATAGGGATGATGATGACAGGGGGTGGGGTGATAGAATGCCAGAGGTGGGGTAGATTCGGATGATGGAGATGTTGATGACAATGGGTAAGGTGGTAGGAAGCTGACAGCAGGGTACAGGGGGATGAAGATAAGGATGATTATGGGGGTAGGATGGTTGTATGCTAGAGGTGGGATACA
>BLSH010392819.1:67716-91920 GCA_018402905.1 Glandirana rugosa
TCACGGTCGCAGAAATACAGACGTTGATAGAAAGGGGTCGGTCCCCCGCCTGACTGTCTATCGAACCCGTGACGTGTCGGACTCGAGAGTCCCAGTCACCTAGCGAGGTGAGGGGTGCAGTGGGGATGAAGATGACAGGGGGTGGGGTGATAGAAAGCTGGCAGAGGGGTACAGTGGGGAGGAAGATGACAAGGGGTGGAGGGGTAGAAAGCTGGCAGAGGGGTGCAGTGGGGATGAAGATGACAGAGGGTGGGATGGTAGGATGCCCAGCACAGAGAGATGAGGAGGATAATAATGATGAATGATAGGGGTCAGTAGCTGGCCTCATATACCGGATGACATACATATCACTAAGGTGTGTGTGGGGCAGCTGTCAGCAGTGATTTTTGGGCTCCTCTATCAGGAGGTGACGTCACGAGACGTGTCTGTGTCAGGCAGGAGTCCTCATTCTGTACCTTGAGTCTCTGGAAAACAGCCTCCCCGATGATTGCCAGGCACCAGCTCTGGCAGGTCCTCCATTACAGATCCATCCATTCTGGAGAGAAGATTAAGGAGCTGCTCGGCCGCAGCACATGGCAGAAAATCAGAGCAGAACCCGGCAGTAGAGGAGGAGCTGTGGGAGGAATAGTACATGGAGCGATCCACTGACCCTGAGAGCTCAGGCTGTGCAGTGCCCAAGCTATCTGTCAGTCCGCCCCCTGGCTGGGGAAAGATAGTTGCAGACATAAAGACGCTGGCACTGGGGACAACAGTCGGGGATCATCATTCCCTCCCACTTTAGCACACAGACACACGTCAGGCAAATTAGATGGCCGCGAGGCCCCTGGGAGTGCGAGGCCTTAGGCGAACGCCTAATTTGCTTAATTAGAGAGCCGTTTCTGACGCCAAAGGATGGAAGGTACCAGCATTCTTCTCCCTTCTTTATTGGGGGAGGTGCAGGTTGTGCATGGTCTCTGTCAAATATATTTTGCATAATGTCCACAAGGTGCTTTTGCATCTCTGGTTTCCTGCTTAAGTTGCGCTTTAAGGAGGAGAATCTACTCATGGCCTGCTGCAAGTTGTTGGGCAATCTCTCTCTTGGGAGACAAAAGGGTAGGGGTGCTACCCAATTATTGGGGTCATCTTGGAAGAACTCATTGTCCATTACTTTGATAAATTCTTTGTCTTCCATTGAAGGAGTCAGTGTATCATATTCATTGGTTGCATTAAACACTGTAGAGCCAAGTTTGTCATCACGACAGGAGAAAGGGCTTGTGTTACTTGAGATACCATGTTGCCATTCACAGCTGGCTATTTTCTCTTTCACCCAGTAGTGATGTGGGCATGGCTCAAAGTAAATGTTTTGGCCATTTGGCAGAACATTTATCTTAAATGATGAAATGTTGGTAGGTCTCTTCATTTTGCCTATACAGGCGTTGCCTATGATGACCCAACCTAGATCCATGCACTGGGCAAATGGGGCATTTGGGGGTCCACTGACTTGTCTGTGTACCTTGTGAACTATTAGAATGTCTCTTCCTAACAGAAGAAGGATCTGGGCATCTTTGTCAAGCGGCGGTATCTCATTTGCTACAACCTTCAGGTAAGGGTGATGGAAGGCAGCAGCTGGAGTAGGGATTTCTTCCCTGTTAGCAGGTATCTGATTGCACTCAACAAGTGTAGGTAGTGGTAGTTGCAAGTTACCTTGAGTCCATGAGCCCTTCTACCAGAGACTTCTATAGTCTCCAGGTACCCAAGGTGTAAGGATGAGCTTCGCCTTTTATTTCAAATAGATCAAACAGTTCAGATTTTAAGTATATAGGAAATCAATACCGCGCTAATACTAAATTCAGGCAAATGGGAAGGAAGATGAGAGGAAAAAGAATAAACAAATTTAACCGGCTGCAGCCAGACAAAACCCCACTGGTTCAACAAAGCATAAAATCATATAGCAGGCTGTGCTAAATGAAGGTGAGAGCTTGACACTGCCAGTAATACCATAAACGTATAGATTCAAAAATCCCTTTTACCTCTGAACAATACACATGTGCTGCAGATGTGCAGGAGGCACACTATGAGATTGGCAGACCTAATTTGCTGGAATTAAAACTAAAACATATCGCACAAGTATCATGTGTATTTAGGCTGGGAATTAATAAATTAATATACCATAAATGGCATGCACATACACATACACCTAGGTTCCGAAGTGGAAAATGACTGCCTAACAGATAGGTGAACCTGTCCTAAAGGACATATATGTGCAACCACAATGACCTAAGGACACAGTCCAAATAGTCCCAGAAAGTAGAATCTGATTAAATGTTAATAAAATTGAATACAGGTGCAGTAGCTCCAAATTAATCCAGATTATGACAGTTCCAATTATGTAAACACCACGTGAAGATAATAAACATCAGTGTGAGACCTCCACCAGAAATAGATGGCAGCTTACCGGAAGTAAGCGCAGATAGCGCTTTGGCTTTTCACCTAGCCCAGGCCCCCAAGATTGGGGTGTGAAGGAATCACTGGAGGTGTCACAAGACTACGCTCTTCACTATGGGGCTCCTCTCGGCCGAAGGGATCAAAAATGTGTCTCCAGGGTGTCAGCTGGTATTTCACTGGACCAGAGACCCCACTACAGGGTATGGGAAATCGTCCTGCAGCTTCCTATTTGGAGCAGATTGCCTCCGGTACATGCCAAAGAAAGAGGGATCCAATAGTTTAATAGTGTTTAGCTAATTTTATTAAAAAGTAAAAGGTTTGCACTTACAATAAAACAGGAATCAAGAAGCAGACGAGCAGGCCGGCTCTTGTACATAGATCTCGTAAGGCAGTGACGTTAGAGCGTCTTTCCCAACGTACGTTTTGTCCCTAGAGGGACGTCCTCATGGGGATGATCATCTACAGGTCCCCCTGTAACACTGCTGTATACGATTTGGACATGAGCTCATATTTACTAATGTAATGTAAGTTTTTATACCGTTTTTTAATAAAATGTACCAAGGATTTTGTGCTATGGCGAGACCTCTGCCCTTTTTCATGAGTTGATGAGTGGCCCTTACACTGTGATCCCTTGGTTGGCTTGAGGACCTTAGTAACTGTGAGAGTATCCCAGGTGGGGGACACTGGTCTACACAGTCCCTCTGTACAGGATCAATACAGGCAACGATCGGGTATCTTGGATTGAGGTCCATGCTGGTTAATTACCGGTTTCTGGTAAGTGTTCAGTTATTCTGGTGGTGGATGACGTTTGACTCACTTGTCTACGGCTATTGGTCACTCATGAGAGAGATAACACCTATTTTACCAGGATCACAAATTGGGACTTCTCACCAACTGCATCTTCTTTTACCCTAGTTTATCTGATTGTCTCAGTCCAGGAACCATTATTGTATTATTTTTGTGTCATAACTATTTAGGGGGCTTGGCTTACCTTGATGTGACTAATATTTTGCCCATTGGCATATACTAGTTTACACTGAGTCAACCAACCAAAACCATTACAACATAATGTAATTCCTATAAATTCCAAGAAATGCAGTATCTGTGTATTTATGTGTAGGAGGACTCCACATGCAGCAGCCCTGTGGCTCACAATGTAGAAATTCTGCCTACCATTGCTCAGGTCCTGAGTTCAAATCACAAAGATGTCACTTCATGTAGAGATGTTGCTTGTTGTTGTTATGTATGTTGTTAAACAGAACTCCTGATTCAGGGCCTTACCTAAATTATGTCTAAATGCAGTCTTTATGTGTAGGAGGGTTCCACTACCACTGCAAATCTTGGCAGATACACTAGATAGGCAAAAGTATTGGGACGCCTGCCTTTACACACACATGAACTTTAATGGCATCCCAGTCCGTAGGGTTCAATATTGAGTTGCCCCATCCTTTGCAGCTATAACAGCTTCAACTCTTCTGGGAATGCTGTCCACAAGGTTTATGAGTGTGTCTATGGGAATGTTTGACCATTCTTCCAGAAGCACATTTGTGAGGTCAGGCACTGATGTGGATGAGAATTCTCCGTTCTAATTCAGCCAAAAGGTGTTCTATTGGGTTGAGGTCAGGACTCTGTGTAGGCCAGTTAAGTTCCTCCACCCCAAACTCGTTCATCCATATTTTTAGTGACCTTGCTTTGTGCACTGGCACGCAGTCATGTTGGAACAGGAAGGGGCCATCCCCAAACTGTTCCCACAATGTTGGGAGCATGAAAGGCCCACCAAAATCCTCAGCACCAGGCCCATGATTCTCCTAATCTGGCCCTGCTTCTAGTAGCAGTAGTTCATGTACAGCAGACAGTGTATTTGCTTCAGAAGCAACTTTATCCCATAATAACTGTATACGAGTTGACAATTCAGTTCTTAAAGCTTCATAATTCTCCATTACTTTCCAAGTTGCTTTGACTGAGCGTTTGGGTAATTCAGCTGGCTCAGATTTGTGCTAGGGCTGCTGTGTGCTGACACAGGCAGATAATGACTGAGTGATAAGCAGGCAGGATCTGTGTGCTGTAATATGACACCAGGCAACCTGGACTTAGGACATGAGTCTTACATGTGCTTCTCTTGTTCTTTCTTGCAAAGAGGGCAGTAAATCTTGTCTGGATCAGTACTTTCATGCAGAAATCTTGTAATTAGGCTGTGAAACTTAGTTTTTCTACTGTTCTGACTCAACTACAAGGCCATAAACTTTATCTCCAGCGGCACATAGGGCTTACACTGACCTGGTAATCTTTTTATCCCTTGCATCAATTCAGACAGCTTAAACTTAATGAATAAACTCACATTGAGGAGACAGGCGATGAAGCCTTTCGAATGTTTCGATGTATATGAATATGATGGATATTCATAGGTAGAAAAAGATAAAGTTGTAAGCCACTTGGAAAGATCTGTACATGAAGGCAGCATTCTCAGAAGTGAAACCAGAAAGAGAGAAGGGGAGGGGATATAAGAACTATGGTGGGAGAAAAGGTTCAGCTCAGAGGCAGACTGCTTAAAGACACAGAGCAATAATATACCAAATAATACACACAGATGAAATTATAATAAATCACATTGTGTAACACAACAATGCCCCCATAGGGGTTGCTGAAAATAGTGGTTTGCTTGTCACTCTGCCCAACCAGTAACACTTTACAGGCATCCAAAGTCAGAAATCAGTCCAAGTGCTTGTTTTTTTCTTTTATTAGAGGATTTAACTTGGATGGGAATAGGGGTTATGAGATGCCCAGAAGAAGTTTTGTAATTGATTAGAATGGGACCACTATGTGCATTCCCTGTACATCAGATTACACTCTCCTTCTGCACAAACTTGCTTGAAGAACCTCACACACTTCCTCCTGCACAAACTTGCTTTCAGGCACAGCTAGCACTTGGGGAGGCCGAACTCTTGCTGTGGCCAAGCCTTGTGGAATACCTTGTGCAGGCAGGGACCGTGGGTCCCTCTTGTGTAGCGATTAGTTGAAAGAATTAAATGCTAGCTGCACTTGGTGAACTACTGCTTCCAGTGAATCATCTGCAGGCCCTGCCAGCCCCCCTGGGTGCAACTGCCTTGTTCCACAGCCCATGACACCACACACAGTCCACTCCTCTGGCTTTGCACTCTTTCCTGACTGCAATCTCCCAGTCCTCTCAGGCCTGCCTCCCCAGTCCTATCACTGACTGTGCATGTCACCACCAGCTGCAGCCAGTTGTTTCTCTCCTGAAGACTTGCCCAGCAGTGCTTTCTCTCGCTGTCCACCTTGCTCTTCTTGTGCCTTCTGTCCAGGACACCTCCACAATTTCTTAGAGAGCCCTGTCTGCACCCGATCCCCAGGCCCAAGGTCACCCCCCCCCCCTCAGACTGGGGAGCTCCCTCAAAGGCCCCAACAGCATCAGTACTCCATCTCCAGCTCTTCCAACTGAACAACTCCTCCCTCCTGGGCTGACCCTAGGCATTTAAGAGGGCCTGCCAATCCAGATTGGGGATTGGACAGAGCTCCCCAAACACCCCAGGCAAGCTCCACCTCACCTCCCTTCTTTTCTCCTTCCAAAACACTCCAGAAGCCTCTGGAAAGGGAGAGGAGGCCTCAGTGGTGCTCCCTGTGAGTCAACAGCTGCTACTCTAGGCCACTCCCAGCCCACACAAATCAAAACAAACAGACCTAGCTTCCAGCTAGACCTGCTTAAATGTACCAGTGCTACAAAAAAATCTTACCACTATAGCACCTACCTAGGTAGAAGTGCTACATTATCAGGGGTAAAGGATAATATAAAGAGGATAGGAGATCAGTCCAGGGACATTATGAGGGTTAAGGGATAATACAATGGGAATAGGAGGTGAGTCAGGGCTGGTGCTACCACTAGGCAAACTAGGCAGCCGCTTAGGGCGCACTGCTGAGTGGGGCACCTGGCTGCTGGTTCCCCTACTCCCTGTCTCCCACTGGTCTCTGCGCTGTGTAGTTTTTCGGTGCAGTGGTGACTAGATGCAAGTGATGCCTCTGTTCCTGGCCCTGGCGGGGTCGTCAGATGCATGTACAGACCCGGTGAGTGAAGAACACTGACATTGTATTAGGAATCAGGTAGGTCAGTGTAATGGTCAGGCAGGTCAGTGTAGGTGTCAGGTACTGTAGGCTAGTGTAGCTGTCCAGTAGGTCAGTGTAGGTGTCAGGTAGGTCAGTGTAGGGGACAGTATAGTGGCCAGGTAGGTCAGTGTGTCAGGTAGGTTAGTGTAGTGGCCAGGTAGGTGAGTGTAGGTGTCAGTTAGGTCAGTGTAAAGGTCAGTGTAGTGGTCAGGTAGGTCAGTGTAGGGGTAAGGTAGGTCTGTGGTAGGTCAGTGTAGGGGTAAGGTAGGTCAGTGTAGGTAGGTCAGTGTAGGGGTCAGGTAGGTCAGTGTAATGATCAGGTAGGTCACATGGCCAGGGCAAAGGGGGTTAGGTCAGGGGCGGAGCGGCAAAATTAGGTTTTGCCTAGGGTGTCAAAAATCCTTGCAGCAGCCCTGAGGTCCAAAGACATCATCAGGGGTAAGGGATAATATAATGGGGATAGGAGGTGAGTTCAGGACATTATCAGGGGTAAGGGATAATATAATGGGGATAGGAGGTGAGTCCAGGGACATTATTAGGGGTAAGGGATAATATAATGGGGATAGGAGGTGAGTCCAGGGACATTATTAGGGGTAAGGGAAAATATAATGGGGCTGGGAGATGAGTCCAGGGACATTATTAGGGGTAAGGGATAATATAATGGGGATAGGAGGTGAGTCCAGGGACATTATCAGGGGTAAGGGATAACATACATGGGATACAAGGTCAGTCCAGGACCAGGGACATTTTCAGGGACCTCACTCTCCTCTTTTTCTTTGAATTCTAAACTTTTTTGTCCCCCATGAGGTCTCAGACAATCTCATCTGTTGTAGAACTGATCTGTGAAGTTATTGGAAGGAAATTGAAGCTGCAAATTAATATAACCACCACTCTGTTATCCCCTTCACATTTTATTTCTGCAAAGTCACAAACCAGCCACAAGAAATGGAATGCCTCGTGTGGAGAGTTTCTCTAATGGGTCATATACAAAGAGGGACAGGATCGCTGCTGCTCGGTAAACACTCTCTATCGCTCACTTGCTGTTAACAAATCCTGACATTTTTTCCTGCAGTGCGGTCTGTGGGACGAAAAGCAACTCCAGAGAATCACACCGATTGCCGCATAATCCTCCCTCATGTTCTAAAGTCGTCTCACTTACACCTGTGGTCTTGAAAAGTTATTTCCAGACCACAAATTAGCAGGAGGTTGCAGAAGATACAACCGGCCCTGGCCACTCTGCACTGTACTTTCTAGCTGTGTGCTCTTATGTCTTATGTCTTCCTCAGGTAATCTACCACCTCCAGTGCCTGTGCTATGACTGGTATTCTTAATTCCTGGTTCATTATGGTTACAGGCAGGTCACATCTGGATTATCGAGTTACTGCAACAGAGACACCCCAGTGACATCACAAGCTACCAAAAAACATTTACCCTGACCTCTGTTACAACAATGCCTGTGCACTCTCTGCCCTGATCTGTGTTACAATTCTGCCTGAGCAATGTCTGCCCTGACCTGACCTATTTTACAGCTCTGCCTGAGCGCCCCCTGCCCTGACCTCTGTTATGGATCTGCCCTCTATTCTTACCTGTGTTATGGTTCTGCCTGAGCACCCTCTACTCTGAGGGTAGAGGTGCAGTCTACATTCTCCTCTACACGTGGCGCTCGTCCGCAGCAGCGTTGCAGTTGGAGAGGAAGTTAAGAGGAACATGGTTCCTCTGTGGTTTCCTGGGTCACTGGGGAAGCTATTTGATTGGATGCTGCCAACCCATGTGACTTTAGTAGTCATCTTGGGTTAGACAGACACTTTATAAGGCCCTGGCTCCCAGGCTTGGCGTGCACTTGCGAGTGAGTAGCAGAAGAACAGGTGCCCCATCTGCTAGGGACAGAACTAGCGACAGGGAAAGGTTCCTGACAAGGGGGGGCAGTGTAGGGTTCACAACTTTGGACATCTTCCTGAAGTCAAGCCACATTCTGCCCTTCCTAACAGGTGCTGTCAATTCACGTGAAACCTATTCTCTACATTCTGTAGAGATTCTGTTGGAATCCTAGAGTGTTCCTGGTTGGGCTGTCTTCCCATGGGGTTTATTGTGAACTGTCTTTGCTTTACTTCAATACAAATTCTTTATGTTGCACCTGGACTGTGTGTGTTATTGCTGCCACTCCACGCTGCACCACACCTACACATGTTATGTTTCTGCCTGAGCACCATTTGCCCTGTACTGTATTACTGCCTTGCCTGAGCACCATCTACCCTGACCTGCATTATGTCTTTGCCTGAGCACCATCTACCCTGACCTGCATTATGTCTTTGCCTGAGCACCATCTACCCTGACCTGCATTATGTCTTTGTCTGAGCTTTTGTTACCGTTGTTGAGCACCATCTACCCTAGCCTGCATTACAACTCTGTTTGAGAACTATGCTTCAATTCTGCATGAGCTCTGTGAGTGTCTTCTGCCATGACCTGTGCTATGGGTCAGCTGAGCATTGTCTACCCTGTCCTGTGTTTCATCTCTGCCAGAGCACTGATCGCCCTTACTTATGTTACGCCTCTGCCTGAGCACCATTTGTTCTGACCAATGCTAGTTTATAGACTGACCTCTTACTTGACAGTTTGCTAATCAATTTGTATGTCCAAATGTTAGCAGTCATAAGGGAAAACTGAGGAAAGTGTCAAAAGGCAAAACTCATAATCAACTTTAGACATTGCTTCCACTTATAGTTTTCACAGAGGGCCTGTGCAATTCATGACAACAGTTCTTTTCTGCTACCCTCTTCCCCTTTCTCTTACTTTTAGTTTTTCCCCTGATTTGCACCAGAAGCATGTGTTATTAGAAGGGAGTGAATTTGACCCAATTGGTGCATGGAATTTGGCTTAGCAGCATGTCAGAGGATCAACAAAAGGACCAATGACATTATCTGCAGTGATGGGAGTGGGACCATGAAGAAGAAGAGACTTGACTCCACAGCTGATTTATTTATCGCTGCCAGGCTGTGGTCATAACAAGGAGCCTGGAGAGGAAATAGGCTGATAACTAAAACGAAGGAGAATCTTATCCTAGAAATGGGAAATTCTGGAAGCAAACACAAGGAAATAGACATTCTTTAAGCACTGTTAGCAAAGAAATGATGTTATCTGGAGCTCCCCTTTAATACAGTGTTACCTTGTCCGTGGTACATTGCATGGAGATCATTGGTGACATTGATTGTGCATCACAGAGCGTTTTATCATCACATTCTCCTCCAATTTGTATTATTCTTTTATTTAAACTGATTTTTTTTCCTGGTTACTATAGAAACAGCTTTTCCTGAAGTTTAATGTTCTCATTCTCCTCTCTATTATTCCAGCTGATGGATTCTGAATATCGGCTGCTCTGCAAGCCTTGAAAATGCAGATACGAACATTGTTTTTAGAGCTACCGGTACATTGTGGTTAGTTGTGCAGGGAAGAGAGGGTACAACTGTCGCAGAGCTCACAATCTACACTGTCAACTTCTCACTGCAGAAAACAGATTAATAAGATATCATTTCTGAATCCATAATGATATAATACCAATTACATATGTGACTATGGAATATGATCTATATGGGCACATGCATAATAATAATAATAATGTATGACTGTGTAGGGATATTAAAGTGTAAATTTTTGTTTATTAAAAATCTTACAAGCATACAGTTCGTTATTATACATAATTTACATATATACAAAAATAAATAAGAGAGAATATATACATAAATAAACAAAACCAAACAGGTTTACATCAGCAGATTAAAAAAAAACAAACGGCTTTTTGCCAAAATCATAACTAGAAGTATATACAAAGAAACATAATTGTATTACTAACAAACTACAAAATTATGCAAAACAAAGCCCTAACCTCCTTCTAAACACCCCTCAGGCTAAGAAACTATTACACATGCATGCAGCCTTTTTCCAAAAATCTGATCTTATAAAAATCTCGGGGATGTGAAAGGACGGAAAGAAAATCCACACACCCAGAGACTGACAAACAGCAGCTACGGGGACCTGACATTCCTCCACGCCTTTGTCCAGGCCCCCACCTGTCCTTCTCAATCTTCCCAGTCTCACCCAGAATGTCGTGCACCACCACCTCGACAGGAAGGACTTTTTTCTGAGTGGAAACCTGACACCGTGCATTCCATGTGAAGAAACGGACCCATAGGCTAACTAGAAAAAGTGTCTCAAAATCAAAATCCCAATGTGACTCAAAAGCCCCGTAATACCACTCCGCATAACTCAAGCGGGAAAGGAAAGGGATACCCAGAGCCCCACCCATCCGCTTATAGACTTCTATCTTGAAGGGACACTGAAGCAAGAAATGGTCCATCGTCTCCTCCACACCGCCACACTCCACTCTTGGACAATCACAGTTCTCCGCAGAGCAATGCTTCAGGTTGCCCTTCACATAGAGTCTGCCATGGAATGAGCGCCAGGCCAAATCCTGAAACTTTAAAGGGATTCTCTCTAGATTGAGCAAACGCAGACCCTTCCTCATAACAGGGCCTGGGCAATCCCTCAAGGCCAGTGGCTGGCTAAAGGCAGATTCAACAACCCTCCTCTCCAGGGCCTTCCTAGGAAGAGACTTAATATCCTCCGCCGTAACTCGACACTGCCGAAACATTTTCAGGCACGGAGCAACATAAGCCGGGAGCTCTCCATGTCTGACCCTCAGGCTTTTCACTGGCCCACCATTCTCCCAGCTTTGCAGAAAAGGCCTAAACAAGGACTGAAAAATACCAACCCACCCAGGCGGTTCCTCTTCCAGCATGTTACCAAAATTATATTTCAAAAACATCAGAGAAAATAATACCACCGGGTTGACCATACCTAGGTCACTAATCCGCCTGGGAAGGTAGGTTACAGACCTCTTAATGAGATTGTTTCCCCATAACAGCTGGAAGAAACAGCTGTAGATCTGCGCATAGAGAGACACTGGCAAAACACAGACAAAGCTGACATACAGAAATACGTGGATCAGGCAAGTTTTAATAAGGTCAATCCTTTCCCTGTAAGAGAGTTTCCAATCCTTCCAGCTGGCAACCTTGGCATCAGCATCTTGTAGGGAAAAGAAAAAGGTGAAACGGCACTCGGAGTGCCGTTTCACCTTTTTCTTTTCCCATGGACATGGCGGCGAGCCAAGAACGGCACCCGGACACACAACAGATTTCCTCTCCACCAGCTTGAGCGGTGCACTCCTCTTGTTTGTTCACATCAGCATCTTGTAGCCTGCTTTCCCAATTTGCGAGGCCATAATCACCGGGACCAAATTTGATGCCTAAAACTTTAATTTCTTGTCGGGGCTCTGGGGAGACATCTGTAAGCTCGAAGCTGTCACCCTCCTTTCTCATCCAAAAAACGTCACTTTTATCCTGATTGATCTTTGAGCCAGATGCCTCAGCATATTGCTTCATCACAGAGACCACCTCCTCTGTCCCAGAGATGAAAACAGACACGTCATTAGCATAAGCCATGACCCTCAGAGGGGGCTCACCAGTAATGCCCAATGGGACCCCACACAATGGTCCGCTCTCTAACCTCTTGATGAAGGGATCAATTGCGAACGCGTATAGCAAAGGACACCCGACGCACACCTGAGCCAACCTCAAAAGGCTGTCCGATCCAACCATTCACCACCTGAGCCAACCTCAAAAGGCTGTCCGATCCAACCATTCACAAGCATGAAGTTTTCAGCCCTTGTGTACAAGGTCTGCAGCCAATCGATAAAGCCCCCCTCCAGGCCATACTTGCCAAGAAGCAGCCATAGGTACTCATGATTGGCCTGATCCAAAGCTTTAGCCTGATCCAATGCCAGCAAGTACTTTCTCCAGCCCGCAGCCCTGCACCGCTCAAGGGACCCCCGGACAGCTAACACCACTAAAAAAAGTGCTTCTACCCTGAACCGAACAGTGCTGGTGGCTGAAAAGTAGACTGTCCGCTACAGACGATAAATGACAGAAAATTATTTTTGCCAATATCTTCCTATCAACACTGAGAAGGCTAATGGGCCACCAATTCTCAACTCTCAAAGAATCTTTACCCTTTGACAGAAGAATCACTGCAGATTGTCGCATGGAGGGAGAGACCGAATCCTCTCTCAGACAGCCATTAAAAACCTCCACCAAATATGGGGCCAGAGTAACCTTAGAGTGCTTAAAAAACTCAGCTGTCAATCCATCTGGCCCAGACGACTTCTTAATGGCAAGCTTAGCAATAGCCTTAAACACGCCATCTGCTGTATTGTCCTCTGTCAAACTCACAAGAGAACTGCTATTTCCCAGTCATGGAATAGAATCCAGAAAACTTGACATGCCTGCAAGGTCAAGGTCCCTCCTGCCCAGGAGGTCAGCATAATATGACCTGGCGGTTTCCAGGATCCCTGGCTTGGACTTTGTCAAGGAACCCGTATTGTCAACCAGGCCTACAACTGACTTCACTGCTCTACCTTGTTTGCAATTCTGGTAAGGGTCGGGCGAATGATATTTCCCATAATCCCTTTCCAGAACCGAAGAGGCATCCCTGTCATATTGATACCTCAGAGATCATCCCCGGATCTCCATTATTCGACACAAGCCTATCAAGCTTCCTCCACAGATGCTGGTAGGTGACGTACTTATCAAGTTGCTTTTTCCTTTCTATGGCCTTGAAAAACCAAACGATTCTTCATTTTGTGAGCTCCCACCACTCTGACTTATTGCTGCAAAAGTCCATGATCGATAACTGTGTCTGAAAAAAATCCTCAAAGGATTGACTCACCTTCATCTCGTCCAGGAGTGCCAAATTCAGCTTCCAGGTACCCCTCCCCCTAGGTGGTGTATCGGGGCTATTTAGAGTACCAGACAGAATACAGTGGTCGGAATACTCCACCGCCTGACACACTGGTCCCGAGAAGGCAGAGATCCCCTTTAAAAAAACTATCTATTCTACTCTGACTATTACTTCGCTGAAAAGAGAATCCCGTGTCGTCTGGGCAGCAATGAATGTGTGCATCAACCAGACCTGTCTCTCTAGCTATTTTGTTTAAAAATATGCAGTCACAGTCCAGCCTGGCTCCCATACCTTTCCTGTCCTTAGTCCTAGTGACGCTATTGAAATCACCACTGATGACAACCTGCTGGGCTGTAAAAAGAAAAGGCTTGATGTTCATGAAGAGGCATTTCCAGTCCCACTTTGTCTGGGGCCCATGTATATTGATCAGGCGCAGGTCCTGCCCCCCCATAGAGACGCCTAAGACCATGCATCTTCCCATCTCTACCTCAATAATCTGCCGACAGGTTAGCATGCCGGAAAAAAGTACCACAACTCCAGTGTAAGGTTCGGCCGCAAGAGACCAGAAGGAGGGGCTGCGCCTCCACTCCTTCTTTGCCAGATGAACATTGGCCAAACTAGACAACCGGGTCTCTTACAAAAAGAAAATATCAGCATCAAACCTGCTGAACAAAAATAAGGCCATGTTATGAGCACTTACTGATTTAGTGCTGGCAACCTTAATGGTCGCCACCTTCAGTGGAGTGGGAACCGCCAGCAGGATGATTGAGGTATATGTTTCTTAGCTTGCTTACCCCCTTCCCTACTTGAAAACCCTATGTTCTTCAGTGTTCCTTGTGATTCCTCCTCCATAGAAATCACAGACTCATCACCACAACTTCCACCCTGCACCTCAGAAAGCACCTCAAAAGCATTTGCCACCTCCACTCTTCTAGGTTCAGGAGTGCAGACATCCTTCCTCCTTTTCCGCCTCTTACCCTTTTTCTTCTTAGCCTCCAAGCATTCCATATCCTCATTCGACAATCCTGACTACAGAACCCCCACCCCTCTGCCCCCAGGACATCCTCAGCCAAAACCCGCCCATTAACCTCTTCCCCCACACCATTCCCCCCCAACTTCCACATCTTTCACACTGACCTCCACATCATTAACCTTGCATTCTACACCAGCCACTCTCATTCCCTTCCCCTTCCCACCATCATCCAACCCATCATTCACTTCACCCCTCGGTGTCTGCTGACTTCCCGCCACACTTCTGCCACGCAGAGGAACAGGGGTTGGCACAACCTTACACGCTGATCCAGCGCCCTCCACTACTCCAAAAGAAACAATAGGTGCAGACACAGACTTGACAACCACACTTTCTGACACTGACTGGGGAACCACAGATTGGGGGGACACTGACACCACAGCCGGCCTCACAGTCACAGATTCTGACAAGACAGAGACACTAGGATCCCCTGGTACAACCTCTGCCAACCCAGACTCTTCCCTATCTAGATGGAAGAATTCCGCCACTAACTCAGGCTTATTGTGCAAAGCCCCAGGGCACTGGCTATAAGGGTGACCAACCTCATAACATAGGTTACATTTAAGGATCTTACAGTCCCTTGCCAGATGCCCCAGTTCCTGACACAAAGAGCACTTCTGTTCTGGACAGGAAGAGGAGAAATGTCCCTAGGCTCCACATTTATGGCACAACTTAGGTTGGCCAGGGTAGAAGACGGTAATCCTATCTCTACCAATAAAGGCAGAGGAGGGCAAATGCTGGACCACATAGGCACCTCTGCATTCAGGTTTGGTAAATTACCCACCACCTGATCCTCCCTCCTCCCCTCCAGCATAGCAGTTCCACTCACCATAGCCCCAAAAGTACCACAATTACCAACAGTCCTGTTATCAGGTAAAGTCTTCTGTTCAGAAAAAACACTAGCTGCTTTAGTGTCCATACAGCATTCCTGTTCTGAAGTTTTAGTGTCCATGTGGGATTCCTGTTCCTTTTCCTCACAGCCTGTAGGGACATTTTCTGAAGTTGTAGTGTCCATGTGGGATTCCTGTTCCTTTTCCTCACAGCCAGTAGGGACATTTTTGCTAGGATTCACCACCATCTCGTCCTGCATTCGTCGCCGATTGCAAGGATCCATTCACAGATGCAGTCTCTTTGTCTGTAGCAAAAATATCCGGATTGACATCCATACACTGAGAGAGATTCTCAACTGACACTCCTTTACCGAGATCTTCATCTGATGAGTCGGTGCCACTCAAGGGAAATTCCATTTCTGTAATGGCCTGCAGCAAACCGCCATTTTCCTCAACCTCCTCCTGAGATGACCCAGGCTGCTTGGGAGGGAGGGGGGCAGATACTGACTCAGATGTGACAGATCCTGAGACAGGGGTAGTACTGGGGCCACTTTTGAAGCCACTTCCTTACCCCCTATCCATACTGTCGCTGTTGCACTGGCATCCACCCTCTGGCTGGTACCGCACATGCATTCTCCTTCATCTGTTGGAATCTCTCCTCATTCTCATACTTCTCCTTGAACATACCACTGCTCTCCTTCAGAGAAGCGACCAACTTTTCCTGCTTTTTCAAAGCCTCCTCCAGAGACTTCAACTTGGAGTCTTCCCTCTTACTGCTCCCAGACTTATTGTGCAGAGATTTATTTTTCCTGAAATCCGCCTTCAGGACCGCAAGCTTCTGTTCCTCCTTAGTAATGCGGCTAAGTCTGTTCACCACTCTATTAGGGTTGCCACATCATCCCTTTAATCCAGGACACATATTAGTTACTCAGGTTCTGTGGCTGATTAAGGTGGTAATTAAACTCGCTCGGTGCCTTGTCTGCATTAAATTAGCAACAGAACCTGTGTAATTCATATGTGTCCTGGTTTAAAGGGATGATGTGGCAACCCTACACTCTATCCTGGAAGGCTGGTAAGGATTCCCCTTTCAAAGGAGCAAACCCAGGATCCATAGCATCTTGAGCACATGGTGTAGGCCTCAGTGCCTCTGGGGAGCCTCTCCCCCAGCTTCATTCATGCTTGCAGGGAAAGGCCTGCAGGAGAGACCCAGGATTGATGTTTCTTCCAGGAGAGACCAAAGCAGAGTGAGACAGCACCTTCCAGAACAGCACCACCTGGTGGAGAGTGTAAGCTCCTGTGGTGCAGAGAGTGATGTGAGTGGCTCAATGTTTTCTGTACAGTACTGTGGAATATACTGTATCAGAGCTATAGAAATGTATAATACGTTGTAATAATGATAATAGTGTGTGACAACAGTGGAACATTAAAGTGTAAGCTCCTCTGTTACTGAGACTGATGTGAATGGTTCAGTGTTCTCTGAACAGAACTATGGAATATGTCAGAGTAATTTAAATGTATAATAATAGTAAGTGACTTTGGTGGTACATTAGAGTGTAAGCTTTTCTGGTTTAGAGACTGGTGTGAATAGTCCAGTGTTTCTTCACAGCACCGTGGAATATGTTGGAGCTATACAAATGTATGTTAATGATAATAGTGTGTGACTGTGGTCGGATATTACAGTGTTTGCTCCTCTGGTGCAGAGACTGATGTGACTGGCTCAGTATTCACTACATAGCTATATACTGCGTATATGATATATGACTAATAGTAATAGCAAATATCTCTGGTAGGGACATTAGAGTGTAAGCTTCTTTGATACATGAATAAACTGATACAGAATTATAAAGAAGATCTTGTTCCTAAAAGCTTACATTCTAAAGATCTTGATTCCCAGATTGAGGAATAAGTGTGGTTTATACCCCATCGCTCTCACGTGGTAAATTGCGGTCAGGGGACATTGCTCTTGGTATATTTATAGTCATCCTCTGGGGTAATTCTCTCCGAAGCTCCATAAATTTTAATTTTAATGTCAGTCAGTGATGTTCTCTGAGCGTCGTCGCATCCATTGCTTGTAAACTCAGCGCCGCGCTGCTAAATAATGAATGCAGGTGTGTGATCTTAACCAACAGTTTAACTAGCGGTGTGCTGGAGGCGTGTTGGGGGGTGCTAAGGATTAGAACTTAGTATCTACTAGAGGATTAGAACTTAGTATCTACTATACCTTATAGTAAATTTCACTTTTAGATGTATCATCCCATGATTGGTCAGCAGAAATAAATTCTAAATGCATAATATCATAGTAGATTATTTCCAGTATGAATCTGGTAAGGTCCACTCAGTATAAGATTACATTTGAGAGGAGGGAATGCTAACTGCAGAATTTTCAATGTATAGTACCCGGGGTGCTGTTTTATATAGTGTATATACAGTATCTCACAAAAGTGAGTACACCCCTCACATTTTTGTAAATATTTTATGATAACAATTGCAAGTTTATGGAGCAGATGCCCCAGAACTGACCGACCTGAAGAAAATTGTTCATCCAAATTGGGTTTTCCCTTACTGATTATTTTTGTTTCTCCTCAGGGGTAATCTACACTATGCCTACACTCTATAAACATGCTCAACCAGCCACAGAGAGTAAGCATGTTTATACCAACATTAGTCCGAACAGTCATAAAGCTGGGGGATTTTCCAACTCTCACCAAATATCTATACTGCAAATTTGATTATTTTTCTACCCACTATAACCCACCAGACACGAGTGTGCCATCAGAGTCTAAGGCCTGATTCACACCTATGCAGGTTGCAGTTTGAATACTCCAGGTGTATTTTGCGGTTTTCTACACACATTTTTGATCCATTAAAGCCTATGGAACCAAAGACCAGAGAAAAATCCCTGGCCTTTCCATAAAATGCACAGATGTGAACGTGACCCATAGGAAACCATGTTAAATGGACTGTAATGTGTTTTAGCAAAACTGAAAATGCAGTAAAAAATTCATAGGTGTGAACCAGGTCTTAAGGTAGACAGAGGGGGATGTCAGCAAACAAGACCTGAATCAGGCCTTAGACTCAACTCTTATTTGCTGTCAGCCTGGCTGTGATTTTCGGAATTATTTGTGTTAAGGCTCCATGCACACTAGCTTTTTTTAAGCTCCTAGAAGCTGTTATTAGCATCTCCTCTGCTCCTAGAATCTAAATAGTGTTATCCTATGTGTCCATGCACACTACTTTAGGCTATTAGCATTTCTTGAGATTCAGCGTCTAAGAGCAGAAAAAAAATATTTTTGTAGCGTTTTCCCAGCAGAAAAAAATGCTGAATACTCCTAACTGCTTCTAAATGCTACTAAAATGCTCCTAGCAGCGTTTTTTCTTCATGTACTGCAAAAACGCTAATAAAATGCTAATGCTCCAGTGCTACTAGAAGCTGGCACAAACACTCTGTTATCAGCATTATTCATCCAGGTTTTTTTCTAGCTTAAATGCTAGTGTGCATGGAGCCTCAATTTTTAGTCTATAAAGTGGTGAATGGGAAAAGGGAAGATTTTTTTTGATATAGGGAACATATAAGAATGGCAAATGTCACATTTTTCTGGACTTCCTGTCCCTGGCCATTC
The DNA here is from genome assembly GCA_018402905.1 of Glandirana rugosa. Classification (NCBI taxonomy): domain Eukaryota; kingdom Metazoa; phylum Chordata; class Amphibia; order Anura; family Ranidae; genus Glandirana; species Glandirana rugosa. Next base: position 86,526 of record BLSH010392819.1, read on the forward strand.
CTGTTTTGTAGCCTCATAGCTGCATATCTGCAGTGTGAAATCATCTAAGACGGGCCATACATTATGCAATTTTCTTGTACAACTTTCCTTTAGATTTACCAAAACCATATAATATGATGCCAAACCTAAATACTTTTCATTTGTATGCAATCAGGCAGGCCCTTGCACTACATAGTTGAAGGTAAATCTAAAGGAAATTGAAAAAGAAAATTATATAATGTATGACCAGCTTAAGGCATTGCTAGCTCTGACTTAATTTCACCAAATTTGAAGTGAGATTCGGTGAAGTCACTTCTGTGCGGTTCACTGTTCCCCTTAAGCGGAGCTCCAGTCTCTGAAGTGGAAATTAAAAGTCAGTAGCTACAAAAACTGCATTAAGATAAAAAAAACCTTCTGCCTTCTGCCTTTAGAACCACTTTAAGCCTTAATGCCGATCACAAGAACTAGTTACCAGTAGGATGACTATATTGGGCAGCCTCCCTTTTATGGCCCACCACATATGAGTGAGGCTGAACTTAGCTCAGAGATAGGGCAGGGCTGGGAGAATACAGAGGATGTATTTTGCAAAGCTTGAACTTGGGGACAATCAGAGGATGTGGATACTGCCAGGATATAGGATAAGGATGAAGAGACTTGGGTACAACAGAGAATACAGTATTGTAAGTCATTGCCCACATCAGCCAATCAGGAAACAGCTTCCATCCTTGGTCATGGTCTGGTGATGAAACACAGGAGGTGATTGGTTGATGTTGAGCTACCAGATGCTTTGATGTGGGTTTTCTTTTACAAAGTGTTTTATTATTGTTCAGTCAAACAAACAGAGCCAACAATTGGACAGCTACAGTACAATGCAAAGGGAACATATGCAGGCTGGAAGGACATACATAACCAAGGCACAAAGCCTTACATTATATAGTATATAAAAAAATACAGAAACATCAAACCACATGTCAGGATATATGTAAACATAAACCAGAAAGTGTTAAACCTAAAGCTTGCTCTATTGTCATAGGTGAGAAATGCATATACCGTCCAGACCAAGCCAACACTTGGCGGTCGGATAATCATATAAGCTAACCAGGAAATAAGAAGGCAGGAGAAGCGGAAAAAGGGAAACGGTAAAGAAAAAGAAAGAAGGAGAAGAAGAAAAGGAGTCCCAGGGAATCCGCAACGTAGGACCACTAGACTGACAAAAGAGTATTGTTGAACCGAGATGGCTGTGCGCGAGCAATTCAGGGTTGCCAAACCCGAAGAAATTTCTCATGGGTATCTGATAATATAGCTGTCAATTTCTCATTGACCATAATGTTAGTCATATGGTTTTTGAAAGCTTTGAAGCTAAAAGTTGGGGTTTTCCAAGGTCTCGCAATAGTCAATTTAGTTGCAATAAAGAGATGCAGGGCCAATTGTCATTCAGGGCGAAATAATTCATTGATCGGCTTCCAAAGTTTTAAAATTTCTTTTAAGATGTGTGTGAAGCAGAGTGCGAAGAAGTGCATAGACCCTGATCCAATGTCTGCACACCCTTGGACAAGACCACCAAATGTGTGTCATTGTACCCACTTGTGGGCATCATCGGAAACAAAGCGGGAAATAGGCGGGGATAAAGCTAGCCAGCCTAACCGATGTATAGTACCATCTGTATAAGATTTTGTAGGAGTTTTCCAATAGAAGTACATTCTTAGAGCTCTTACTCCCAGGATCATGATCTGCCAGTCCTCCGGATCCAGCCGCATCCCCAGTACATTTTCCCAGTGAAGATGGTAAGGTTGCAGCGGGGACCTTGTGGAGGATATTATTGAGAAATAGATTAATGAAATTAGGCCAGGGGAATGAGGTCAGGCTCTACAGAGGCTCTCGAATAGGGTCAGCACATAAGTGGTGGGCTGGGACCTCAGAAGTTGTAAAATGAAGTGACGAAGTTGGAGATACTTATAATGCTCCCGCAATGGAATGTCATGTGAAGATCTAACGGTATCAAACCTTATAAACCTAGTGGGTGGTAAGAAGTGAGTGGATATCAACAAACCCATTATCAGTCCATCAAAATAATTGTTATGGATTATCAAGCCCAGAGAGAAATAGCGGACACCAGACCTGCAGAAAATTTGACAGTCCTTGATGTGGGTTTTCATACATCAGCCTCATAGTGCACACAGTGGTGGTGGCACAGGTTGCAGCACACGACAGCTCATGGAATTCTGATCTGTACTGAACATTTACTGCTCCTTCTGGTGAAGGGACTCTGGAACTTCCTCATATTTCCTAGCTTTTTCTCTTTCTCAGTGGAGAGACTCACAGAGCGAAGAACATTTCACAATTTAGCACCAATTAAACTTTTAGGGAAAGGTCTTGATTGCTCGGCATCCCATTGAATTGCAAATCTTCTGGCTGTTCGCGGTGTTGAGACGGCCACAGCGGTGGGAGATGGAATAATTCGTTGTGTGATGAATGACAAATCTCAAGAGCAGCGTCTCTCATTTCCTCAAGGAATAGACAAATCCCATTTCCAGCGTCATTTATGCTGCCGCTCGTATCCTACGGTGGATTTACATGAAATGTCAGTGACGTTCAGTGTGTACCCAAAAGTGTGTTCTTCAGGTGTGAACCTCCCTATAAAAGCAGAAACAATAAACCCTGACACAATATAATACAATATTCCAAGTAAAAACTCTTCTGTAAAAAGTGACATAAATAGCAAGATACCTAAAATATGACAAATTATAATGTAAAGCTGATAGTTCCCATAGTTAAAGTATAACTAAAGGCAAAACATCTTTTTTAGTTTTGGATAGAGTGGAGAGGGGATAGAATGTCTGCCATTTTTTATTGCTGTCTGTGTCCCTGCTAAAGAGATTTAGAGCCGGCTCACACTACAGCGACCTGGGAGGCGACTTGTGTCGCTCCAAGTCGCCCCAAGTCACTTGCCATGTGAAAGCCCATAGAAGTGAATGTGAGCGGTCTAAATGTACACTACTGAAGTCGCTGCGACTTCAGAAAAGGTTTCTTGTACTACCTTGAGGCGAATTCTATCCGACTTGTGCCCATAGAAATCAATGGAATCCGCCTCCAAATTGGATCCCCCATCTAAACAGAAGCGACTTCACAGTGAAAAGAATAGAATTTATTTTAGGGCAACCCCCTCCCTTCTCTGATTGGCCACAGCAAAGTTGCCTGGCATGAAGTCGTGTTGTAAGTCATCTCAAGTCGCGCTATAAGTTGCCCAAAGTTGCGCTGGAGTTGCTTTCAAATCGCCTAGCAAAGTCGCCCTGCAAATCGGATCGCCCCTGTGTGAACCGGCTCTTATATTCTCTATTTGTCCTGTTTACCATTATCATTGAAAGTGAGATTAAAAATTAACCCCAGATTTTGGGTTATACCCAGAAAAGTAATAGTGGGGAAATCTTCCAATGGGGGCATTAGTTCAGGTGACCTTTGGGGGCCCAAAGGAATTACCTTAATTTGCTGAGATTTCCTTTCACTTTTTGTTTGGCTATGGGATAGGAAATGAAGGGAAATATCTGCAATGGGACACAGATGGTGAAAAAAAAAAGCCTGACAGGGGTATAACCGTACCTTACTCTATCAAAAATGAAAAAAAAGTTTTGTATTGTTCTACTTTAATAATTCTGTAAAGTTCTCATGTCTGGGACAGCAGAAAATATATACTTTTTTTTTTGCTGATCTCTGTTTTCATCCATACTGCCTGTAAGGGGGCTTATGATTGGTCAGGTGTTGGTGCCAAACTGTACAAATCACCTCCCTGCTTCTTCTTGGATAGGACATTTGCCCTTCTGCGGGAGATTATTGTGTCACACTGCTGGCCATAGGCCCACTCAAGACATTTTCTGGTTGTAGGCCTTAATATTTGAGAATAAAGGGATGTCCAGTGGTGTAGTGGATGCCACTTTCGTCTGGCAGCAAAAGGGTCGCTGGTTCAAATTCCAACCATGGCACTACCTGCTTGGAGTTTGCATGTTCTCCCTGTGCCTGCGTGGGTTTCCTCCCATACTCCAAAGACATGCTAGTAGGTTAATTGGATCCTGTCTAAAGTGGCCCTACTATGTGTATGTATGAATGTGAGTTAGGGACCTTAGATTGTATGCTCCCTGAGGGCAGGGACTGATGTGAATGTACAATGTATATGTAAAGTGCTGCGTAATTGACGGCGCTATATAAGTACCTGAAATAAATAAAAATAAAAATAAATTTCCACACACAAATGCATTTTCTGCACTTTACTGTAACTTTGCAAGATTTCGGTGACACCTAACATCCCATTGACATAGTAGCAGAATTCTTCAGTGTAGAATGACATACACAGGAGTAGACATTCTGAAGTTGTCATTAAAGCGTAGATCCACCCAGTTAAAAGTCAGCAGCTACAAAAAGTGTAGCTGCTGACTTTTAACAATCGGACACTTACCTGTCCCAGGCTCCAGCAATGCGGCCACCCGAAGGCTCGCTCTTCTCCCCCTCCCCTCGGTGGCGCCGGCATCACAAGTGTGGGGGCAATTTGTGGCATGTTGGGTGGAAATCCGCTTTAAAATGCGGAATGCCAGCAAGTAACTTTGTATACCATCTTCCCTTATCACCTCCTCTCCTTGGGAGCACCAAAAGTTGGGATCTCTTCCCCCCCTTTTATAGATCAAAGGGTAATAATAATAAGATGAAGAATAGCGGTTGGATAAGAATGGCAGAAACCCGGGAAGGCAGGTTTTCAAGCATTGAAAGTGTTAATGTATCCAGGCATATATTATAGTGTCTGCAGGCGTATCCAAAATCACAAATACTGTATACATTCACCTGGTGAAATCTGCCGAGTGCTGCTTGTCCTGGCAGATGTCGCTGCCAACCTGTATTTACATAACGAGCTTAAAGAGGTCTGTGTGCACCATATAATGGCAGGGCGCGGCGGGTCACATTGAGGACACCAGACCGCCACATTGTCCTCCTCTCTCTCATATATAAATCTTCCTACACTCAGAATGGTTAACCCCTTTCTGGACTCTTACTGTACATTGTAGAGAATTCAGGAAGTCAGTTTTATAATGTGAACTCCATTTCAGCTGTAATAAAATCTGGCAGATTATTACCTACAGCAGTGGTTCTCAACCCTGTCCTCAAGTACCCCCAACAGGCCATGTTTTGAGAATTTTTCTTAGATAAAATAGCTGTCCAAAATACCAAGCCATTGTATTATATATACCATTTATGGCATTTTATTTGTGGCAGGTTTCCTAAGGTGTGTGTATTAATATGGTTTCAAACTTAGTTAGTATTAATGGGCATGGCAGCCTCATTTAAAGCCCCACCATTTTCTCCTTTCGCTTTTGTACACATACAATAGGGGTGGAGGTCTGCCATTGCGGTGTATGTCAGATCACTAAACCTT
>BLSH010392819.1:148417-163023 GCA_018402905.1 Glandirana rugosa
TATATATATATATATATAGTAATGGTTGCCCTATGAAGTATACTGCTGCCCCCTGATGGTGTCAAGGGGTAATATGTGTGGTACACCGACCAGAGTAAGTACCTAAACAGGTGAATTAATAAATGTCTCAACTTCAAACATGTGCCTGATTTACATAAAGTGCGTGTGCAGAAAAAACGCCTCAGAAGACATCAATGACGAAACGCGTAAGTCTCACGTGTCACGTCACTTCCGGTTTCTGAATATTGGCCGGTGGAACGCACACCGTACCTCCAGGAAGCGTGCAGGACTCTCTTAAAGCCCACGGCAGGCCATTCCCATACAGCAACCCTAAAAGTGATTTTTATACATGAATTGTTTTTAACCTACTGGATAAATAAAGAAAATAGCTTTTAAAAAAGGATTACGCTATGGGCATCTTTTCTATCTTCCCTTCTGCAACTGGAAACTAACATCAACGGCCGAGGATCACGGAGCCACTAACATCTGGACACGTAGTAGACCCCAGGCACCACCAAACAGGCGTCTAGGTGTTTTACCCCTGCAGGGGTGACACCATTTGGTAGGGGAGCACGTGTGACCTGCACCTGTGAAAGCACTTGAAGATCTGTTGCATACTGGCTATTACAAACTGAAAAAGACTGTTGTTGCACAAATAATACTCACCTATTTCTTTGCACTATGCACTTCCGGGACTTTTGTTTGAATTGTATTGACTATTACACGAACACGTTTTAGTAATGGTTATTCATGAGATGACTGCACATGAGATATGTTTACACATTTTACATTAACCACATTGTTTTTAGATATTATATGTGTATGGATATTAGTAATTATTATTGTTTTCTGCACACGCACTTTATGTAAATCAGGCACATGTTTGAAGTTGAGACATTAATTAATTCACCTGTTTAGGTACTCTGGTCGGTGTACATAGGGCAACCATTACTCTATATATATATATATATATATATATATATATATATATATATATATATAAACATACAGGTATATAAGTAGTGCCAGGCCCAGCTCTCGATACAGTTTTACCCAAATTATTATAATTTCCCTTTAAATATGTGTGTATGGTGACTGGTCCTTACAGAGGCCACATATACAGGAAGATGGAGAAGAAAAATACAGAAGAATGCCAAGAGATGCCCCAGAGGTCAATTGATGTACAGTACATGGGACACATCTCCAATTTATCACTCTGAGCAACCCAGGTCTCCGGACACAGGATAACGCTAGCTGTACGGAAACATGAGGTTGACACCAACATACCACCATACTGTATCTAAGAACAGTGTTCAGGCACCATGTGAAAGCCCAAATTCAGCGCAACTTTCACACTCTATACAAAACATCTTGGGTGGAATTGGACATTTCTCTCATAATGGTAGTCCCCTTCTCTCCACAGAACACTGAACCATCTAATCTGTATGTATATGCCTCAGGATGTTGTCAGAACTGGGGTATAACGATCTGTGTGTGGCCAGATTTAGACTCATTTTGGCTTCAAAGTTGGGTTATTGATCCCCCACTAAGCACCTCCCCCACTCTGTCAATCTGCCCACAATGCCAATCTATGGACTGTTATAGGTCTGAAGTGCCCCAGAGATAATCGCCTCATATCCTGATATCTGATCAGTTTTTTTCATTAAAGTCACTAAAGTGGAGATAGCTGCTGAGCTCAGTGTACTCAATGCCATGCACTGACCAAGGATGGCGCCTTTTTATTTAAGACGTGTAACTTATAAAAATTTACAATCACATGTCATTATCAGTTATTGATCATTGATTGATTTGGTCTTGTCCTGGTAGGGTGAACGTAAGGGGATTGTACCAAAGCTGTCAGATCTGGTCATTTACATCAAACCAAAGGAGTTTGTCAGTTTCCGGCATTCACAATCCTACCAGAAATTCTATGAAAACAACTCAGTGTCGGAGAGAGATGCTCAGCAGCTGGTCCGGCACTCAGGTACTTTGGGGGAGATAACAAAAGGGACTATGGAGTATGTGAGGTCCTTGACAACCAAACCGATTTATTCATGAATATTTTGCTCTGGGCAGCAATGAATCTTTTGTCGATCAATTCTCTTCCTGCGGTTTCAGGGTTTTTGTAGTTTGATAAAGGATGAATATTTTGCACAAGATTTTGGGTCATTGCAGACTCCATGCATGAAATAAACAGAATTAAATTTTCATGGCAGCTCAGAGGATGAAATTCTGGCAAGTCGCCAGTCCAATCTGGATTTAACTCTGCCGTTTCATCTCTTGCGCTATAAAATGTAAACATAAATTACATAAGGCTATGTCACTAACAGGGTTACAGAGAGTACAAGGGATGCCGGCTGACATACAAGGTATCGCTGTCTGTCGTCTGTGCTCAGAAATCAGCCAGCACACTGGCAGATTGTCGCGAGAATCCCAATACCCCAGTCTGGACACAGGTTACAGCTGTACAACAGCATGTGCACTCTAATATTCTATATCCGCGCGCTCACTGTGTCCGGGGGGGTCCAGGGAGCGGGTCCGGCGGCTTCGATTGCCGCCGGCCACCCGCGATGCCCCCCCCCGGAGCGAATGAGCGGAGGTCCGTGTATGTAAACACGGACCTCCGCTCTGTGTGAGGGGGAAGGGAAGTGATCACAGCCTTCTCGTACATGAAGGCTGTGACCACTTCCTTTCCCCAGCTAGGCAAGTCCCCCTACAGTAAGAACACGCCCAGGGAACACAGTTAACCCTTAGAGCGCCCCCTGCAGGTTAACCCCTTCACTGCCAATGGCATTTACACAGTAATCAGTTCATTTTTATAGCACTGATCGCTGTATAAATGCCAATGGTCCCAAAAAAGTGTCAAAACATTCCGACATGTCCGCCCCAATATCGCAGTACCGCTAAAAATCGCAGATCGCCGCCATTTTTAGTAAAAAATAAAAAAATAATAAAAACCCCAAAAATGAATTCTCATCATCCGTAAATGCGACCACTTTTGCGCAAACCAATCAATAAACGCCGATTGCGATTTTTTTTATCGCAAATATGATGAAGAATATAAATCGGCCAAAAACGGTGAAAAAAAATGTTTTTTTATATTTTTTTTTTGGATTTGTATTTTAGCAAAAAGTAAGAAATTTGGGTTTTTTTGCAAAATTGTCGCTCTTCTTTTGTTTATAGCGGCGATCAGAAATGACGCAGCGGTGATCAAATACCACCAAAAGAAAGCTCTATTTGTGGGAAAAAAAGGACGCAAATTTCGTTTGGGTGCAACGTCGCACGACCGCGCAATTGTCAGTTAAAGCGACGCAGCGCCGAATCGCAAAAAGTGCTCCGGTCCTAAAGCTGGAAATCCTTCCGGGGCTGAAGTGGCTAGAATACTGCAATCACTGAGCAGTAAAATTCTATCACCTGTGATGTATTTCAGTTATCCTGCAAACCTGGCCTGTTGGGGGGTCCCGAGGACCGGAGTTGAGAACCACTGGTGTAAGGAAATGAGGCAGGACTTGATTTGGACAGGCAAAGCCAGCTGTGAAACTAATGCCACAACCTGCAATAACACTGGCTACCAATAGAGGGAGCCACCACTTCACCCAGCTCTAGCTGGCTGGCCATAAATCGTAAATGCTATCTGGTGTACTCTACAGCTGGATACACACTATACAATTACGTAAGGTTTTTTTTCCTTTAGATTTACCAAAACTATATAATATGAGGTCAAACATCAACACTTTCAATTTGTATGCAATCATGCAGGCCCTTGCACTACATAGTTGAAAGTAAATCTAAAGGAAATTGAACAACAAAAGTTGTATAGTGTGTATTCAGCTTTAGGGTTGGGGAGAAATTTGGCAATTACACAGGTTCTGAGGCTAATTTAATGCAGATAAGGTGCCAAGTGAGTTTAATTACCACCTTAATCAGCCACAGGACCTGTGTAATTCATATGTGTTCGGGTTTAAAGGGATGAGGTGGCAACCCTACACACGGCACTAGGGTTGCCACATCATCCCTTTAATCCAGGACACATACTAATTACACAGGTTCTGTGGCTGATTAAGTTGGTAATTAATCTCACTTGGCGCATTATCTGCACTCAATTAGCCTCAGAACCTGTGTAATTCATAAGTGTCCTGGATTAAATGGATGATGTGGTAACCCTAGTTTGTCAAGCTGACTGGTCTGCTAGGCAACCATACACAGGCACAGATTTCTGTCTGGCAGATCTGGAAACTTAAGCCTCGTGCAAAAAATCAGATTTTCGGATGACCATTCGTCTGTTTTTTGCTGCATGCTAGTCTCACATAGAAAGTGAAGAGGTTACTCACCATACGAAAATTCTCATACAACAGAATACAACTTCAGAAGTGACATAATGAGCTGAATAGTTTTGTAAGTATATTTTCGATTCTGAGCATTCGTAGTCTTGCACTTTTTTTTGGACGAAAACCGTACTAATTAAACAAAAATCGGACGTTGAGTTCACGTACGACAAAAAATGTATGGTCTGCACATCCAGCTTTTGTCGGACAAAAAAAACGGAATCGGCTGTCAAAAGCACCATACCAACGATCCGAAAACCGGCAGATCGTTCGTCGAACAAAATTTTACTTCCGATTTTCGTATCGTGTGTATGGGCCTTAAGGCAGACAAACCCTTAATCTACATGCCATCTCCAAACACACAGTGAAGTTGCATACAGATTAACAAGGAGCAAAGGCTGAGTATACAGACACTGGTAACACAATGCAACAATCTCTCTAGAAATATGAGTCTAAGCTGGCCATACACTGCTTGAAGTTTTACACAGCAGCACCTGCCTCTGCCAGAATACACTGATTGGCTACAGCCGCTGATTAAGGAAAATTTTCCACCATGTCCCTAAGGTGAGGTGACCAGATTTTTCAAATGTAATCCGGGGACATATTTTTTTTTACTAGTAATGGTGGCAATCAGTGACTTATAGTGGGGACTGCGATATTGCGGTGGCCAAATCGGACACTAAGCGACACTTTTAATAGTTTGTGGGAACCAGTGTCACTAATACGGTGGAGTGCTAAAAATATGCACTGTCACTGTACTAATGGTGCTGGATGGGAAGGGGTTAACATCTAGGGCAATCAAAGGGTTAAATGTGTGCCTGACCAGTATTTTCTCACTGTGGGGGAGGTGCTTTTACTAAGGGAAGGCATAGATCCCTGTCCCTGCTTTGCAGGAACACAGAATCAATGTCTTCCATACTGACAGAATGGTGATCTGCCTTGTTTATATAGGCAGACCACCATTCTGCCTGTGTACAGAACAATCGGTGGGTACTGGTGGACCTCAAGTCCGACAGACCCGCTGATCGGCTCCGATACCCAGAAATGTAGGATCACATATATATACATCCAATCCGGGGACAAAACCGGGCACACACTTGGTCCGGAGACTGTCCCCTGAAACCGGGGACATCTGGTTACCCTACCCCAAGGCCCCTTTCACATGTGCATTCCGATCAGGTTCGCCTGTCAGTTTTCCAGCGGACCTGATCGGATGCTCCATTCAGCCCTATGGAGCGGTGCATGTCAGTGGAGACATGTCTGCTGACATCCGCTGATATCTGATCTGTGAAATCCGGACGGATGGAAACCCTATTTTCCATCCATCTGGAGAATCGGATCGGATGAAAACGGACAGGCGGTCCGTTTTCATCCGGTCTCCATAGTGGAGAGCAGGGATTTGACAGGTCCATCTCCACACAGTGAGTGAACACGGATCTGTAATCCGCCTGCTCAGCGGAGCGGAACGGATGTCAGCGGACATGTCCCCGATGAAATACATCGCTCCATAGAGGAGAATGGAGCGTCCGTTCAGGTCTGCCTGAAAAACTGGCAGGCGGACCTGAACGGTCTGTGCATGTGAAAGGACCCTAAAGCCTCGTACACACGCGCCAATTGTCGTACGACTGCACGTCCAACTTTTCCCAAAATCGGCTGTCCTTGATTTTGTCCAGCGTACTGACGGTAGTAAAATTATTGTTCGACAAATGTGAAGGTAGTGACGTACTAGGAGGGTCTAAAGAGGAAGTTCATTTTTGGTGTGTCACCCTTTGGGCCGCCTCTGCTAATTTCGCTATTAAAAAGATGATAATGTGCGCTGCATTTTGTGATTTCAATTGCCGCTTCACGAATGTTAATTGTGAATTACGATCGCCAGTTTACACGCGCGAACACTTCCGGCTCGTTCCTGGGTTCCAAACACGCATGTTTGTACTTTCAACTTTTGTTTGTCCAAAGACTATTAGAGCCTCTGGCTCTTATCACGTGCTTCAAAAAAGAAAAACCCAGACTGGAATCTATACATCCGGCGCCCCTCGTGTAGATTAGGGGGCCGGAAACATGCATGGGGGGGACGGGGGAGGGGCGGCGCTCGTGCACCCTGCATTACGGGCAGCCACTTGTAATACGTTTTATTTAATTATGTTGCACTTCACATCCATGAGAAATTTTTGAATGAGCAAGTCGATAGTTCATTTTTGAAAGTAGTAGAAAATATAGAACAAAGAGTATGGTGGGGTCCTTTGATAATAAGATACAGTACCAAGGTATTTGATATGCCTATGTAAAAGTAAACATTTGTTTGTAGTCTTTGAACCAGAAGTGACAATGGTGTTGGGTTCAGGGCTTCAGATTTTTGCTAGTTTATATTGAAATTAGAAAATTCTTCAAGTTGGCTGTGTTCTGGAATGTTGTGGTGGTTGAAGCTAAGGGGCTCATCAATCCCTTCTGGGTCTACGGTGGGCAGGAGACGGCGGGAGGCTGACTTCTCCAGCGGAGCGCCTATTTGCTGGTAAAGGCACATTGCTTGGGGAGTGACGGCTTCTTCTCTGCAGTTGGAAGTTTTCGCCATTTTGAGCATCCATGGGTTCTTCATGTTGTTGTGGTGGGAAAAGAGGTGTTTCCTGCCAATCTTGTATCTCAACGTGTGGGATTCCCAGGGTACGGCAGAAGTCGTAAGCGTCGTCTGGGTACCGCAGGTAGGCTGTTCTGCCCCCCGAGCTGGCCTGTAGGCAAAATGGGAACTTCCAACGGTAGGAACAGTTTTGTTCTTTCAGCAGTTCCAGCAGGGGTTTTAACGCCCTGCGCTTATTCAAAGTGATTGGCGATAGGTCCTGAAATAACTTGATCTCCTGTCCGCGGTATAGGATACGGCCTCTGAGTCTAGCATATCTTAATATATCTTCCTTAAGCCTGTATTTAGTTAGGCAGCCTATCACGTCTCGTGGCGGGTCTGTATCCCTTCCTCTGGGACGCAGTGCCCTATGCAGGCGGTCAAACTCAACTCTTGTGTCTGGCGGCCTTCCTAGTAAATCATTGAAGATACCTGTGACTGCTTCCATTAGATGGTCCGAATCGATCGTTTCTGAGAGGCCTCGTATTCTAATGTTATGCCTTCGGTTCCTGTTTTCTACATCTTCCAAGCCTCTTTGAAGTTCTCTGATTTGGATCGTATGTGCGGCTACCGATCGTTCGTTGCACCGAATGTTCACCTCGTGTCTGTCCACGTTGTCTTCCAATTCTTCCACCCTGTCCGCCATAGACTGAAGATTCGATTTTAAATCCGCAATTGCGGCAGCCAGCATGCTTTTTATGTCTGCTGCGACCGCTCTTCAAGGCACAGGGCTCGACCCGGGGAGGTGTCTCCATGGGGATCCTTCGAGGTTGGACTGCGGCTGCGGCTCCTACCTCCACTCGCTCCGGCACTTGAGGCCCCGGCTTCGCTGGAGGCCTCTCGAGAACTAGGCCGCGAACGAAACATCGCCGGGACGGTTGCGCTGAGTTGAGTATCCGGGCGGTGGGGTGAGCGGGAACGGTTTGTGGATTGGTCACGTTCTTTTTTCCCCGTTTTGCTCATGATTCCTCTCAGGGAAGCTAATGAAAGGGCTTTGGCTTGGCGGAGCTGTAGAGCTAAGCGGCCATCTGCCTCAGCGTCCCGGACACGCCCCGACAATTCTTCATATGTGGTAAAGTCAGCCCGTGAATTAGGGATAGTACTGTCTGGGTTGCTGAAGAAGAACAGTAGGTCATCTGTGTAAACGGATACCTTATGTTGTTGTCCTTGTATATTACTGCCTGTTATGTTTGTGGCTTTGCATGAATAGTCCGTAGAAATGGTTCCAATGTTGCAATAAAAGTAGGGGGAAATAGGGAGCATGTCCCATTCTGAATTTTAAAGGAGTCAGAAAGCACTCTATTTGCATGTACAGTACTTGTGCACATGGGTTTGAGCATAGGGAGCCAATCCACATGTGGCTCTAATCCTAAAGTAAGCTGTTTACAGGCCCTGTCAATCCTATCAAAGGCCTTCTCAATTTAGCACCCTCCTAGATAGGTTGCTAGTTAGGTCAGGTTAATTTATGTATTGTGGCTCTCCTGTAGTCAGTTAAGCAGTGTGTGATTGCTTTGGGCTGTTCTCGGTTTTACTGGCTGCAGGTTTTATTGTTCCCCCCTGCCTTCTGGGGGATTCTAGAATGTAGTGGGCTGGATGAAGCAAAATAGCAGCTGAATATTTATGTTGTCTCGGCCAATCCCTAGGGGAGGCTGCCCAGATGGTGGCTCAGAGTGAGAATAAATATCCTGTAGGGAAGAGATGCCCTGTTCTTGTCCAGGAGGAAAAGTTCCCAGTCTGAAGGGCTGCTGTCCTTCCAGGCAGCCCTGCTGAAACTTCTCCTTGCTCCGGTCTGGAAGATCCGGTCTGAAAGATTCACTGAGGAATTGTCTGCCTGAGACTGGAGGGAGACATCCAGATACCCGGGGACACTGAGTGAAGGATCCTACTGCCTGTTGCTACTGTTAGCCCCTGGTGCACAAATACTAAAGGGGTTGTAAAGGCAGACGGTTTTTTATCTTAATGCCCTTCTGTGTTTAGCATCAGCACCCCCTAATACTTACCCTGAGCCCCATCTCTCTCCAGGGATGTCCACGATCCCCTCAGCCATCCAGGACACTACTCCTGATTGGCTGAGACACAGCAGTGGTACCATTGGCTCCTGTGGCTGTCAATTAAAGTCTGTCAGCCAATCAGGGGAGAGAGGGGCAGGGCCGGGTCAAGTCTCCATGTCTGAATGGATACACAGAGCTCAGCTCGGGTGCACCCATAGAAAGCTGCTGGCTGTGGGAGCACTCGAAGGACAGGGCCAGGAGAGCAGAAGAGGGACCTGAGGAGAGGAGGATCCGGGCTGCTCTGTGCAAAACCAACTGCACAGGGGAGGAAAGTATGACATTTTTTTTTTTTTAAAAAGCGAGCCTTTACAATCACTTTTAAGGCTTGCCTGACCTGGAACATTGCTTATGGTGTCCCAGTGCTGTCCATTTCCTAAACTATTTCTGAAGGGACTGTTCTAAGAAATAGCTGCAGAAAAAAAAAGTGGGGCCTCTTGTTACTTGTTCAGCATTCTGGAGTATCCTGCAGCTCCCTAGGCCTTATCCAAGTTAATCAGCAATAACTTTTAAAAGGCAATCCCTGGGCTATTTATTGAAGGAGTGAGTGATGCTGTATGCCTAGCTGCCATTGCACCTATTTGGGAGAAGAACCTGGGACAAACTTAGTGGCCCTTGCAGGGGAAAGTGCTACATCAGCGTCAGTAGATAGTAGGAAGGAAGAACTCTTATTTGATGGACCACATTTATTGTGCATTTTGTTCTGTCTCTAGGTTTCCTTGTGGGCATAATCCCCACTTGATTTATATGGATTATTTCCTGAAGATCATTTCTGGAAATAGTTTTAGTTCGATATTAAGCAGTGATCATTGAAATGTAGGCTGTCAAGTGTAATGGCAGGGCCTGTCAAAGTGCATTAAAAGTTTTGACAAAGTAAGGTGCCTTTGGGTGTAAAATTGTTTGTAATACATTAAAGCGTTTGTTACCCCAACATTTCATATTCCTGATATGTGCCTGCTGTACCATGTACTTGTATGGGAAAGTCTCCTGTTCTCTTTGTATTGTTTCCTTTATGTGAAATCCCTGGTCTTCCTGCCAGTCCCTCTGCTTTGCTATTAAAAACTGACCACACTAAGCAGGAGAACACATTGTGGTCAGTTCTCTAGCTGTGCTGGGAAATCAGTGTACTCTCCTTCAATGATCAGACTTGGCCCCCGCTGCACAGCCATTCACTGACAAGCTTAGTGTGCTGCTTCTTCTCCTCCCCCAGCTCTTATGCAGCTGAGAACAGAGGGAATGTGATCACTTATAAAAAAAGGAAAAAGAGTATTTCTAATGGTTTTTTTTAATATGTACAAAAATGTTATGCCTTTCATTTATATTTTAAACTGAATGGGTTGTTTTACACGGGGATCATTTACAATCATTTTAACATGTATTAATCCGAGACTTTGGCAGGTTTGATTTGTTTAATGGCTTGCATAAACTCTGAAATCGTAATCGGTTCTTCTTACAGTTTTAAAGTTTGTGACTCTAGTGAAGACATGCTGGAATGTTGGAAATAAGTACTGTAGGTGTATGCCACCATCCGTCTTGTTTTGGCAGACAGGATCAGATCGGACAGCGGCAGATGTCAGCGAACATGTGACTGCTGACATCCATCGCTCCATGGGGTGAATGGAGTGTCCGATCAGGTCTGCCTGAAAAACTGATCGGACAGCCCGTGTGAAAGGGGTTTAAAGTGGATATAAACCCTCACATGTACCCAGTGAAGTGAACAGCCTCAGATGATACACAGGGATGAAACGAATCTCCCTACATAAGTTTTACATGTATATCTGCTGTCTTCAGCTTTATATACTGTTTCGAAAGTGCACATTGTGTTAGAAATTTCACTTCCTCATTCAGCAGTAGCAGTGTAGTGTTGGATTACACTGGGAGACAGCTTAATGGAGGAAAGGCACACACTCCCCTTCAGATAGGCAGAGGCTTTCAGAGCTGTCCCGTGAGTACAGCAGCTGTCTGCTAATCTATTTATAGCACCCACCCTGACACAAATTTCAGACTGGTTTTATCATATTTGTTAAAACATAGAAAAAGAAAGAGGAAGGCGCTTGGCCTAGCGCATTATCCTTGGTAAAAACATTTATTGAACAGCAAAGGTAAGTATTATACTCACATTTGATAACTAGAATAAAATTACATCATAATGATCCTCTTAAAGTGTCCATGCAGCATTACCGTGTCCCCTAGGGCTGACGGATAGTGTGGTAGGCTGACGCGTTTCAAGGGTTTTCCTCTTCTTCAGAGCCTTGTAAAAAAGAAGTCCAGTCTGCGTATAGGCATGTGGTGCACTGGGTTGATGATAAGACCTTGTGAAAGAGGTCATAGTCCTCTTTCACAGATGGATTAGTCCTTACTTGTCTCAGCACACTGCCAGATGGATGGTAATTGTGCAGTCCTCCTCCTGCATCCTACTCAGTAAATGGGTGTGCAGATGCGAGCCAGGGTGGGCAGGTTATGAAGTCCTTGGGGTCTGCTGAGCAGAAGGTGTGGAGGGTGTGTAGTTGCGGTGGTAGGGTCCATGTCCCACAGCCTCACTGTGCTCAGAGTCCAGGCTTGCTATGTGAGCAGAGAGGCAGCTGTCAGCAGCAACTCAGCGCCATGTATACAATGAATTAAGTGCTTCTGCTCTATCACATGTGTCAGAGAACTTGTCAAAAGTTTTCATGCTTATAACAGAAGAACGGAGCAGGAGAAAGCCACTGGACTTAGTGCTTTGAAGAGAGATAAGAAAACACTGCAGATATATGTGCCCAGCTAAAATGTCATGAATCAGGTTTACATCCACTTTAAGTTAGGTAAGAGTTTCCCGAAAACTGATTATAGGTGGTGATGAAGTGAGGGGGCTGATTATAGTGGGGGGGAGGGGTGGCTGGTGATACACGATTGGGAAAAGAGGCTGAATAGGAGTTGACTGTCAGCTGGAGGAAGCATAAAAGAGACAGAGCAGAGAGAAAGTGTAGCTGATTATGTTCCTCTGTGAGAGGATGCAGAGGAGGACCTGTCATGGATCAGAGAGTAAAGGTGAGGCAGAGAGGGAGCTGGTGATAACTGGAAGATATGGTGGCTGTATTCATTTTCTTTTTTAGTTTTTTTCCCCTCTGTTTTTACCTGGTGATCTGGCCAGTAACACACCTCCTATATTAGAATGCCTTCACTCTAGATGAAGGAGCAATACAGACACCTTTAAGCCTCATACACATGGACGTTTTTTACCACCATGTTTTTAAGCGTTTTTTGCAGCTCTCCATGTTATTCAATGGCCTCATAAAAACGCTGACGTTTTTGAGCTGTAGATGGCATCGGCGTTGGTAAACTGAAAGCAGAACCCACGGCCAGCGAGTTTTGAAGCTGCAGCGTTAGAGTGTATTTGACACTGAGCCGTAGCGACGTTAACCGTCATTTTTAGCGCCGTGTTTTCAGGTTAAAAAATAGCAGAGGAATGTTTTTTTTAACAAAACGCCTATTGACGCCGCTGCTCACTAACGCGCATTAACGGCGATGCAAAACGCAGAAGAAATCGCGTTTATGACACAGATTTTTGCCTGAAGTCGGTCCCGTCGTTTTGCTATTATGCCCGTGTGTATGAGGCCTTAGACAGCAGCACTTTCAGCCTGGGGGCAGGGTACCATTAAAGCGGTAGTAAACCGCATTATTTTATTGTAACCTTGTAAGACAATGGCATAATGTGCTAGTGTGCATCGCATACTAGCACATTATGAAACGCTTACCTTAGAACAAAGCCCTCCAGCGACGCTCTGTCACCGCTGAAGGTGCTTCCATCTTCACCCGGTCTTCCTTCCAGGTTCACGTCCTCTGGCTGTCTGATTGGTCACACTGCGATGAGGTAACTCCCGCATATGCGCGTGGGAGTCACAGACCGTGGCACGGAGCTCTAAAGGCATGGCACGAATATGCCATCTCTTCAGCGCGCAAGCGCTGGTGACGTCACCAGCGGCATGCAGTGTGGATATCTCCTAAACCGCGAAGGTTATTATAGGCTTACCTGTAGGTAAGATCAAAAAAGGGTTTACTTACACTTTAAATGCATTAGCAGATTTAGATACACTAACAATACACCATGGAGGGAGCTGTAACATAGGGGAGCAAAGTGTGTGTAGAGATACGGACACTGGGCAGAGAGCTGTGACATAGGGCAAAGAAGTGTCTATAAGGATACTGACACTGGAAAAAGAGCTGTGACATAGGGAGGTGGAGTATATGTAAAGGTACAGACACTAGAGAGAGAGGTGCAGCACAGAGGTGCGGAGTGTGTATAGTGAACAGCTGGTCAGGGCTGCTTTCCAGTGGCGCCTGGTGCTCCTTTCTTTTTTGGGGGGGCCCCCGTTGCTCACCCATTTGCTCACCAGCCCCACACTTACACCATCTAGGTTGTGGGCAGCTTTGGCTTCCCCCTGTGTCTCCTCTCAGCCAATCGGGTCTTAAGACCAGCTTCCTGATTGGCCGGGAGGAGAAGCAGGAAGGCAATAGAGAATATTGTTTTGTGCGTTGGTTCAAATCATTTGATGGAGGGGGGTTATGGTGTGGGGTTGTTTTTCAGGGGTTGGGCTTGGCCCCATAGTTCCATGCTTTGTGGGAACAGTTTAGGATGGTCTCTTCCTGTTCCAACATGACTGCGCACCAATGCACAAAGCAAGGTCCATAAAGACATGGATGAGCGAGTTTGGGATGGAGGAACTTGACTGGCCTGAAAAGAGTCCTGACCTCAACCTAATAGAACACCTTTGGGATGAATTGGAGCGAAGACTGCGAGCCAGGCCTTCTTGTCAACATCAGTGCCTGACCTCATTAATGCACTTCTGGAAGAATGGTCAAACATTCCCATAGACACACACTCCTAAACCTTGTGAAAAGCCTTCCTAGAAGAGTTGAAGCTGTTATAGCTGCAAAGGGTGGGCCAACTCAATATTGAACCCTAGGGACTAAGACTGGGATGCCATTAAAGTTCATGTGCGTGTAAAGGCAGGCGTCACAATACTTTTGGTAATATAGTGTACATCTATATTAGTCCAGTGGCGGCTGGTGAAATTTTAGGATGGGGGACGCCAGAACCTGACCCTCATTTTTGATCCCTCCCACTTCTTGTAAACTCCATCCCTTCTAGAATCCACCCACTCCGTCCCCTGTATTCCACTTGCTTCCACCCATAGTGTCAGGAGTATATAGCTCAGCATCACAGAACAGAGTATACAGCTCAGCATCACAGGACACAGTATACAGCCCAGCATCGCAGGACACAGTATACAGCCCATCATCACAGGACACAGTATACAGCCCAGCATCACAGGACACAGTATGCAGCCCAGCATCGCAGGACACAGTATACAGCCCAGCATAACAGGACACAGTATTCAGCCCAGCATTGCAGGACACAGTATACAGCCCAGCATCGCAGGACACAGTATACAGCCCAGCATCACAGGACACAGTATACAGCCCAGCATCTCAGGACACAGTATACAGCCCAGCATCAAAGGACACAGTATACAGCCCAGCATCACAGGACACAGTATACAGCCCAGCATCACAGGACACAGTATACAGCCCAGCATCACAGGACACAGTATACAGCCCAGCATCACAGGACAGAGTATATAG
>BLSH010392819.1:165987-244500 GCA_018402905.1 Glandirana rugosa
ATTCTTCTAACGGTTCTGGGACTTTGAATCGACGTCGTGCCACCGGTTCTGGTATGTCACCAAATCGTCCTGTCCAAGGTGAGTCTTGTCCGGAGCGGTACCACCTGGTTTCTTCGACTCACGTACACGAGTCGCAGTATAGGTCTCCAACAGAAACCCTTTATCTGTATACTCACGACGGTCGTAACGACGTCTCCAACTTCCCCACCTCCCAGTCGGACAGTCACGAGTCTGGTATGTGGCGTGTGACGTAGTTTAACCAGACGTACCGACAGCAGGGTCTTCTTCAGATTTCTTCGACTCCCATTTCTACTACCTGGCCGGTTCGTACAGAGGCACGGAGCTGGTGGATGTTAGAGACCTTGCGCTCCTCCACCTTCCATTTGAGGATGCCCCACAGATGCTCAATAGGGTTTAGGTCTGGAGACATGCTTGGCCGGTCCATCATCTTTACCCTCAGCTTCTTTAGACTTCTTCTGGGACGACAGCCATGCAGACCAATTTGATGCAGTGTGCGGTGTATGGTCTGAGCACTGACAGGCTGACCCTCCACCCCTTCAACCTCTGCAGCAATGCTGGCAGCACTCATATGTCTATTTCCCAAAGACAACCTCTGGATATGACGCTGAGCACATGCACTCAGCTTCTTTGGTCCACCATGGCGAGGCCTGTTCTGAGTGGAACCTGTCCTGCTAAACCACTGTATGGTCTTGGCCACCGTGCTGCAGCTAAGTTTCAGGGTCTTGGCAATCTTCTTATAGCCTAGGCCATCTTTATGTAGAGGAACAATTCTTTTTTTCAGATCCTCATAGAGTTCTTTGCCATGAGGTGCCATGTTGAACTTCCAGCGACCAGTATGAGAGAGTGACAGCGATAACACAGAATTTAACACACCTACTCCCCATTCACACCTGAGACCTTGTAACACTAACAAGTCACATGACACTGGGGAGGGAAAATGGACATTTTCATTTAGGGGTGTACTCACTTTTGTTGCCAGCGGTTTAGACATTAATGGCTGTGTGTTGAGTTATTTTGAGGGGACAGCAAATTTACACTGTTAAACGAGCTGTACACTCACTACTTTACATTGTAGCAAAGTGTCATTTCTTCAGGGATTTCACATGAAAAAGATAGAATAAAATATTTACAAAAATGTGAGGGGTATACGCACTTTTGTGAGATACTGTAGGTCAGCAATATGATTTGGTCGTCAATGGACTTTAGTCGTTAAAGCTCCTGGTCACAACAGGTAAGCAGTGCTCCTTGGGTGCCTGCGATCTCGTGTGATCTAGTCTCTCATCAATTGCACTTTCTGGTCACCTGTGGTCTCTGGTCACCAGTGGTCACCAGTGGTTTTCAGTCAGCAGCATTTTCTGGTCTGCAGAGGTCTTTGGTCATCATCGCTCCCTGGTTGTCTTTGGTCTCCTGTTAGCAATGGTTTGTGTTTATTTAGTCATTTTATTTTTCCCAGGTGATCAGTGGGTTTCTTCTTCCTCCAAGCAAATTATCTAAAACTAACACAGCCAACCCAGTTGTGACTTTGGAGATCTATGGAGTTCCATCTGACCAATGCAGCAAAAAGACCAAGGTCGCAAAAAATAATGGTTAGTTGTTGTTAATGTTCTTACTAATTAATTGCATACTCTATATAATGGGATATTAGAGGGTAAGGCCTCATACACACGATGAGAAAACCGATGAAAAATTCCACTTTCGACACGATCGTTCGATAATCTGATCGTTAGTACACAGCTTTTGTCCGAAAATTTTCTGAAAGGCCAAACATGAAACTTTTTCTCATTCGATACCAGACCATACGATTTTTGTTTAATTAGCACAGTTTTCGTCCGAAAATACAATACAAATACTTTACATTACTTCCAATTTTTTCTTCTGTTGTATGAGAATTCTCATACTTTAGTAACCTATGGAGACTAGCATGCAAAAAAAAACAAAAAATGGATGATTATTCATCCGATATTCAGATTGAGTGTACTAAGCTTGAGAGCCTCCTGTCTAGAGACTTAGGTAACTGGCTCAGTGTTCTCTGTACAGCGCTCTGCAATATTTCAGAGCTATATAAATGTATAATTATAATAGTGTATGACTGCAGGGGGATATCAGAGTGTAAGCTCTTCTGGTGCAGAGACTGGTATGAATGGCTTAGTGTTTTCTGTACAGCACTGTGGTATATGGCAGAACTATATAGATGTATAATAATAACAGTGTATGACTGTGGTGACTGTAAGCTCCTCTGGTGTAAATACTAATGCAACTGGTTTAGTGTTCTCTGTACAGCACTACAGAATATGTCAGAGCTATATTAATGTTTAATAACATTGGCATAGGTGTGCGCAGCCTATTGCTTTAGGGTGTGCACCCCAAAGCTCAAACACACAGTACCGATCACTCACGATGTTCATTCAGAAAGGGAAGGGGCTAGTAAATTACATATTTACCAGCCCCTTTACCCACTCATCTTAAAACATCCCCGCAGAAACAGCCGGCGGGAGAGGAGAGCAGGATAGCCGGAAGCGCTGCAGGGGCAAGGGGGGAGGCAGGGCAGTAGGGGGGAATCTGTACTACACAGGGTGATTAGGGTGTGCCTGGGCACACCTGGCACACCCTGTGCGCACGCCTATGAACATCGGTAATATACTGTATGTGCACTGATGTGCTATTTTTGCATCTGCAGCCTTTAACCCTCAGTGGAACAAGTCTTTCACCTTCTCCATCAAGGTTCCGGAGTTAGCAATGATTCGATTCTGCGTGGAGGACCAAATTCCAATGGTTGGGAATGAATTTGTGGCCCAGTACACTCTGCCTCTGAGCTGCATTAGTAAAGGTAACACTCTACTAATACACATCACACTTATTATTCCTGTGCAGACAGTCTGCTTATGGCACATCTAGCAGTAATGACCCTCTTGGAAGAGCATTGAGGATTAAATCCATCTAATGAGTTGAATATCCAGAGCTGGCTGATTTCAAACTAATTTGATAAACAAATATGATCTGATTTTAGAAATGCACTGGTCTGCTGGTCTCTGAAAAGTTTTCCTAATTCCTCACTACTGTAATATATCTCAGGACTCTCATTCTTAACTTAATGATGAGACTGAAGGTGACAATTTTCATTTCAGGATACCGTCACGTCCCGCTGCTGAACAGATACGGTCAGAGTCTCCTGCCTGCCTCGCTCTTTGTCCACATCTGGTATGAGTGATCTTCATATCCAAAAATACAGTAGCTGATTGCGACATGATTGCCGCCTTGAAAACTTTCTTCCATAAAATAATAAATTTAAATTTAAAACGTTTTATTCCAGTGATTGTGAACTGGTAAAGAGTCCATTTTGGCGGTAAGTCTCGCATCATTCCACAATAGTCCCCTGTGATCTGATGGGGACCCCTCTCATTATGTAACAAGGTCAAGGATTATGGTGCACTGCGCTACAAAAAAATGTAGCATGACCTATTCTTTTTTTTTTTTTTAGGTGCATCACAGCCTATTCCATTAAAATAGATAGCCTAGTGCAGCACACCGAAACATGCCTCAATGCACAAAAACACATGCGCTGCATTCTGGTGTAAATGAGCCCCTACTGATAGTGAATACTGCACAGCCAGTAGTGTACTTTACATACTAATGCTGGCCTTAAACCTGTAGAATTTAGTTTGAACGTTTGGACGAGAATGTATAAAAATCACATCAGACCATTTAATGGTGCCTTTATGGACCCAACTAATTTCAAATGACTTTTTGTTTGAGTACCATGTCAGTGTCTTGTTTTTCATAGAAAGATTTTGGTGTGAGCGGAAGTTATGTATTGTTGCATATGCATAAGACTAGTTATGATTTTTCAAAATTGGGAGCAAATTCATTGATTAGAAATGTGTTGGTTTCCATTTGATTAAACCAAAATTTTCAATGCTTGTCCTTCGATTTTTTTTGTTTGCTTTCAAATGAAATTATACAGGTTTAAGTCCAGCTATGTTCCCCATTGCCCAGCCAGACAGGCAAAATATGGAGTTTCTGATTAATCACTTCAGCCCCGGAAGGATTTACCCCCTTCCTGACCAGAGCACTTTTTGCGATTTGGCACTGTCGCTTTAACTGACAATTGCGCGATCATGCGACACTGTACCCAAATTAAACTGACGTCCTTTTTATCCCACAAATAGACCTTTTTTTTGGTGGTATTTGATTTCCTCTGTGGTTTTTATTTTTTGCACTATAAACAAAAAAAGAGCGACAATTTTGAAAAAAAAACAATATTTATTACTTTTTGTTATAATACGTGTCCAAAAAATATATATAAAAAAACTAATTTAGTCATCAGTTTAGGCCGAAATGTATTCTTTTAAATATTTGTGGTAAAAAAAAAATCGCAATAGGCGTATATTGATTGGTTTGCACAAAAATTGCCGCGTTTACAAATTATGAGAATTAATTTATGGCGTTTTTACTATTTTTTTTTTTTTTTTTTACTAGTAATGGCAGGACTGCGATATTGCGGACAGATCGGACATTTTTTACACTTTTTTGGGACCATTGTCACTGGCAGTGAAGGGGTTAACCTGCAGGGGGCAATCAAGGGGTTAACTGTGTTCCCTAGGCATGTTCTAACTGTGTGGGGGCTGGGCTGGCAGGGGCATGACAGATCTAACTGATCCCGATGACAGGGACCAGTAGATCACAGTCATGCCGCCTGACAGAGCATGGAACCGCCATGTTTACATCGGTGGTTCCTCGTTTTTCTTCTCTATCAGGCGATCGCAGGTCACCGGTGGATATCGAGTCCATCTGACCCGCGGCTACACTCAGGGAGCGGGCACGAGCGCGCGCCAGCGCGCTCCCGCCCTCTAGTTGCGCCTGCGCAAAACACCGTTTATAAACGCTAATTCGCGATATGCTGCTACCCTGCAGCAGTAAATATTCACGAGCCGGTCGGGAACCGGTTAAGCAATTCTTCTTTTCTGATTCCCCTCTCCAGCCTCCTTATTGGAGAGTGAATTGGCATCACCTTTTGCCAGGACATACAGAGGTATCTTACTGAACAGCAGCGTTGTGTGTAGCGCTACCCCCACAGGGCCACTGAGATTGTCTGGTTCTTTCTTAAACAGTGTTGTGTGTAGCTTTACCCCTGCAGGGCCACTGAGAGTAACTGGTTCTTTCCCAAACAGTCACCCAAGAAACAGTTCATTCACTCTGACTCCAATAAGCATTCTAGGAGATTTATTTCATGCAGAACTTCAACTAGAGAGGCTGACTTGGCATGGGTTACTCCAAAAGCATTCAGTAGAAGTAAAGACAGTCTCTTCTAACAACAGTAGTAACTAACGGTGAACGATCCAAGGCCCACAGCTGACGACCATGGGGCAAGTTTTTTGGTCAGCTTACCCTGGGCAATGTGCAATTGACGGCAGCCAGTGAAGTATCTAGCACACATTCTTAAGGTTACTATTCACAAGTCCCTAGGACAGCTGCCTCCTTCCAGCTTCCTCTGGACCCAACCCAGTGAGTGAGATGATGCTTTTCAGGACCAGATCCCTGGTAGTATGGGTCTGCAATCAGATCTGAGCAAAGTCCATTCAACCTTTGCTCCTGACATCTCTGAGGCCTCTTAGAGTGGCTGTTCAGTCCATGGGCTGCTTGGCAGCAACAGCCCTGGCACCTTGGGAACCCTCCTGGGGAGAAGGAACCCTGCTCTTCCGTGTCTCAAACTATTAATCTACACTCCAGTCCCCTTCAGGACACTTCCCCTTTAAGGATTGTCCAGAACCCGGTGCACATTTAGGCTAGTTGATTTGAATGTCGCTCCCTAAATTCTTGAAGCTTCTTTCAGAGGCAGGAGGAAACTCAAACTCGCAGCCTGTGAGACCCTGTGCAGGTCAGATCAAACAATCACTGCCCCCCTGCCTACAGAAGGAACCAAAGCTAAATTTGCCTAACCACCTATGCTAGAAGGGTGCTACATGTATATCACAGGAGTTACACAATTGCAAATACTCAGACAGGTAAAATATTTATCACTTATGTATGTCACTCAGGTGTTTAGAAGTTTGTCTTTAACAATGAGGCAGAGAAGGAAGATGGTGTTGCAATATGATGCAGTGGTTTTTGGTAAGCATTATTGTTGTGCAGTGTTATGTCGATTCAGTGCCAGATGTTGTAGTGCAGTGTGAAAATGCAGTTTTGTGTTATATAACCTGTGATTACCAATCAAGCCATTCTTTTCTCCAGATTTTTGTTTTTGCTGTAGCTGGGATATTTATCTGTGGCTCAGAATCATTCTTGATGTCTTGGAATCATTCTCAGTGGCTTCATATTGTCCTTCGTGGCCCAGAATTGTCCTTAATTTATGAATCATCCTCAGTGGTTCAAAGTCATTCTTGGCGTTTAACATTGTCCTCAGTGGCTCAAAATTTTGCTCAATAGCTCAAAATCATCCTCTGGTGTGTCCTTGGCAGAATCATTCAAAGCATCTTGAAATAATCCCTTGTGGCTTGCAAACGTTCTTTGGTGGCTCAGAATCATCCTCAGTGGCTCAGAATTATTCTCAATGGCTCAGAACTGTCTTCTGTGGCTTGGAACCTTTATTTAGTTGCTCAGAATCATTCTCTAAGGCTTGAATCATCCCCAATGTCTCGGAATCATCCTAGATAGCTCGGAATACTCCTCAATGGCACAGAATCAACCTTGATGGCTGGAACCTCCCCAATGTCTCGGAATCATCCTCAATGGCTCGGGAATACTCTTCAATGGCTCATCCTTGATGGCTTGAGATTGCATTTGAGGTTCAGAATTGTCCTTGGTGGCTCGGAATCATCATCAGTGTTCAGAATTATTCAATTGCTTGGAATTTTCTTCAGCAGTTTGGAATTATCCTCAGTGGTGCAGCTCTGGCTGCTGATGGCTGAGGCGGCACTTTCACTCCGACGAGACGTTTAAATCAGGTCAGCGGCTGTACAATATATCTGCCGTTCGCTCTGCCAGCAAACTGGCTCATGACAAGCAGAGGAATCGTCTTTAATTAGTGCTAATTAGTTTATATGCCACAATAATTTCTCACAGCTGAGCGTTCCAGAATTCTGCAACGGAGGGTGACAGTCTGTTATGTTCTGTAAACATGAACCATAACATGAAACAAACAGGCAGAACCCAACTGCTAAAATGGAATCCGGACCGAAGACAAAGGATGGAAGACTGGAAGATTCACATTGTATTGACATTGTATCTGCAGTCTGTTATCAGCCATTGTTGGAGGCTCACAGATTACTGGTGTGCACAGATTAGGTGTGCATCTGAAAATCATTCCCCTAGGAGCAGAAATGTCCCCCAATTGGGACTTAAAAGGCAATATACTACAGACTGTGGTAAAAGACAAGTATGTGGATCTTTATTTTAGTCCAAACCAATTAAATAGTATAAAACTAAGTAATGACTGATTTTCTTTCTATACATTTATAATATATCACAACATCATGATACATTAATACTCAACATTCCCACTCATCATCAACAGTTCTTATCCGTGTCTTGTCTTTGGGACGTTGTTAGTATGGGATCACCAAATGCGTTTCAGAGAAAGGCCTCATGCACACTGGATGTTTTTACAGCTGCTTCTAGGGGCATCTGGAGATTTTTTCTCCTGCCTCTCCTGAATGTTAGCCTTTAATAGGGGTTCATTGATTTATTAAAGGCAAATCCACTCTGCAATACAAGTGCACTTGGAAGTGCAGTCGCTTTCGATCTGAGGGGAAGATCTGAAATGAGGGGAAGCTCTGGTGATTTTATCATCCAATCATGTGCAAGAAAAAAATGCTGTTTTTTTATGTTCCTTGCATGTCCCCCTCGGATCTACAGCAACTGCACTTCCAAATGCACTTGTAGTGCAGAGTGGATTTGCCTTTAGTAAATAAACCTCCCCGTGTCCATGCACACATAGGTGAACCAAAAAGACAAAATGTAGGTGCTGCTCAGGAAGCGAGGTAAAGTCCAACTAGACTGCTGTGAGTGCAGGCAAGGACAGGGAGCTCATCTTAGCTCCAAGCTGCAGCATTGTCAAAGGAAAATGTCCATAACCTGCACATCATGAAGCAGACCCATGTGCATGAAGTGAGATGAATGGCAGACTCAGCCTGGACTCCAGCCAGGCCACGCCCCCAACATGTTTCGCTTCGTGCCTTGGAGCTTTATCATGGGAATGGGGGCCCATGGCACTTTTTACCTTAATGCATCCTCAAATTCATCTCTCTCCACTCTCTCCCTCCTGACTGGACAGAGAGACTGCAGCCGGACTCTTTGGCTTCTGCTTTTGTCAATTAAATCCTTTGATGAGGGACCTGGGAATGGGGCCGAGCCACGCTGTCTGTGTCTGTCGGTGCAGGCAGTGCACCTAGGGACAGAGCCCGCATGAATGCTCAAATAGGAAGCGGCTTCCTATGTGGGCACCCACCAAAAAGGAGGTGCAAGGGGCACCGGCAGTGGACTCCAGAATAGGAGGATCCTGGGCTGCTTTGTGCAAAACCATTTTTTATAATTAAAAAAATCTGATGGTTTAGGATCACTTTAATTACTGTGAAAAACAGCCCTGTCAATTGTTGATGGAGTGTATCTGCTGCATAGGATTTTGCTATGGGCAGCCAAAGCTCAGGTGACTGCCTTGGCTCAGGCAGCCGAGAAAGACCAACAGGCCTTAGCAGAAGTGCTACGACGGCTGCCAGCCAGACTGCAAGTATTTCCACTAGGTCCTCTGGTGACACTCTGCCAGGCACCAAAACCCACATTCTACACAAAAGTGATATCCCAAGATGATGTGGAGGCCTTCTTATGTTCTTTTGAGAAAACTGCAGAGGGTCAGGCCTGGCCTAAGGACTGCTGGGCTTCGCTTGTTGCACCACTGTTAATGGGGGACTCCCAAAAGGCATACTTCAACTTGATCGCTGAGGATGCCTGAGAGTTTGACAAACTAAAAGCGTCTGGGAGTCACAACCTCAGTGAGAGCGCAGCGAGTACATAGCTAGACTTTTACGGCAGATGGATCCCCCCCCACTCCCAAATGTATGACCTAATCAACTTAGTCAAATGGTAGCTGCAGGCTGAAGTGCTAACAGGGCCTCAATTAGTGAAGAGTGTTTCAATGGATCGGTTTCTGAGAGCTCTACCGCCTGAATTTGCCACTGTTCCATGAACTTTGCGGTAGGAAAGAAGAGTCTGGAACCTGGACTTTCTAAGGAAACTGCTGGGGGTACCCTCAACCCCTTTGAACCAAAGGTTGATGAAAATGCTGTAGGGGTTGTGATGATATCACGTCTGAGACACACATGAAGTAATGATAGCACACACGAAGCAAGACTGACTCCATCTTGGAAGGGGAGCTACTTAAATGGCTGCTAAGCTTTGTTTTTTTTTCTCCTTTTAACACTGCCAGTCCTCGGGACAAGACTCCTCATTTACACCCCCTCCCTCTCTGGCCAGATCATCTTCAAAGGGGGCCACCTGATCATGGTCCATGACTGGTCAGGAAGAAGCTCTGTTCGCTTATCTTAAACAAACATGAACCAAACTAATGTTTGGACATGCGAGCCCATAACTTACCCAGGCAACTCTAACCTTGGGATGACCCTCTCCCTGTCTTAAAACTTACCCAAAAACTATATAAACTCATAATAGATAGAACTAGTCTATTCCCTCCCCCGGGTCCTAGAAGGTCTCAGCACTCTCATGTTTGGAGTCATTTGAAAGCTTTATGCATGCTGAGATTGAATTTCTTACTGGGAGATTTGCCAGGTGGCCCAATCACCAGATATGATTTTCATAAACCATGGGTGGATTATGCAGCATGTATCGCAACAGCCCGCCCTGGACACTGTCTAAGAAAACGCCCTCTCATGCGAATGGCCAGAGGTATATGGCTCTACCCCTTGTCACCCAGAGAAAAAGGATAGCCAAGATCAATTGTCAGTTCTCAATTACCATCAATGAAGCAACATCAGAGAACCAGGAAATCATCTTAGAAACATTGATTAGTCACAGACATACAAATGCAAGTATTTCCGTTTCATTATGTTCTTTGCCGCTGTAATTTTGTCTCATTATTTTGTACCTTTATTTTTCTGCAAATATTTTACTGCAGCTAAAACTTGACCTTTTCATTATTAAACCTTATTTTGAAAACTGTTAAAGCTCTTAATCCAGCTATTACAAATCTGTTCCTTTGAAGAACGCTACTGTTTTTAAAATAACACATCTGAATATACCTGTCTGCGGTGACAGCGTGTGTTACAGGTGGTTATTCTGAAATACTGGTATTGCTAACATATGGGTCTTCTGGCCGGCATCTAGAAGTGGTGGCAGAGAAAGGGTTAATTGTTTGAATTAGCTCGGTAACAATCGCTCCCATACTACTGCAGAGTGCGGCGGGCACGAGATTTTTTACCAACAGTATGAAGCATGTGTATAAGCAGGGGGGAGGCAAACTACTAAAATGTGGCCATTTTTACCATATACCATTTTAGCCTTTCCTCCAAGCTGAACTACAGCCCACCCTTGAACTTTGCAGATGAGTAGAGGGGTTATAAAGATGAGGACAGGGGGAGGCTTTCTGTAGTCAAGCAGAGGAAATTGGATGAAAGCTGACAACACTGTTTGAGATTACAGTGCATCAGAGGCAGAGTTGTGAGTTCACTAAGACCCCTTTCACACCAGAACGTTGAGGGGTGTACTCACTTTTGTGAGATACTGTATATGTAAAGCACTGGGTAAATTGACGACGCTATGCAAGTACCTGAAATAAATAAATAAACAAAATAAAATATCATACTGTGACTCTAATAGTACAATGATAAGTTAATTGTTATCCTCATAATTGGTGATGATTTATCTGATTGTATGCTTGCAATGACAAACTTAATTCTGTCGCAAACCGAATCGGTCCCGAACCGAGGCAAGTTTTCCCACAGGGTTCAATGTACATCCATTAATCCGTTCTGACTTTTTTTTTTGTTTTTGAAGCACAAATATATTAAAGTACAGTAGTACAGTATAGCGGGAAGAGAGAGAACACTAACCTTGCTTGAGACGACTTCTGGCATGGAGGAAGACGGTTGGGAGGCGGTTATTGTTTGGAGGGAGAGTCCCCCTCCATAAGGACATCAGGGAGATCTCCTTCAGAGGTTTCCTCTCTTCTTTGTCTCTAAAGGCACGTACAACAATTGTCCAACAACGGTCGTCGAACAGCCTGTTGGCTGAAAATCTGATCAT
This sequence comes from Glandirana rugosa, assembly GCA_018402905.1. NCBI lineage: Eukaryota > Metazoa > Chordata > Amphibia > Anura > Ranidae > Glandirana > Glandirana rugosa. Next base: position 177,259 of record BLSH010392819.1, read on the forward strand.
ATGTGTCTGACAGAAGCTCGTGTGTACAGAAGTTGGCCAACAAAAAGTTGGAAATGCAAACACACATGCTCGGAATCCAGGAAGTGTTCGGTCCTGTAAACCTGTGTTCCTAATTCACAAATCACATTCACCTGAACTTCCTCGTTATATGCTCGTAACATGTCACTACGTTTCGGCTTTGTTGGCCGATTACTGGCCGATTACTTGGTTACCATCTGTACGCTAGACACAACCAACAGCCAATTTGGACAAGTTGGACGTTCTGTGCGTTTTAAAGTACAGTAGTACAGTATAACGGGAAGACAGAGAACACTAACCTTGCTTGAGATGACTTCTGGTATGGAGGAAGGCGGTTGGGAGGTGGTTATTGTTTGGAGGGAGAGTCCCCCTCCATAAGGACATCAGGGAGATCTCCTTCAGAGGTTTCCTCACTTCTTTGTCTCTAAAGGCCCATACACACGGTACAACAATTGTCCAACAACGGTCGTCCAATAGCCTGTTGGCTGAAAATCTGATCATGTGTACGCACAATTCTACAGCCGATTTCTAATTGTCATCTGACAGAAGTTGGACAACAAAACTGGAAAACTTGTGTTGGCCAACAAGGGTTTGTCCGATTGTTGGCTCGTGTGTACAGAAGCTGGCCAACAAAAAGTTGGAAATGCAAGCATGCATGCTCGGAATCCAGGAAGTGTTCGGCAACCTGTGTTCCTAATTCACAAATCACATTCACCTGAACTTCCTCGTTATACGCTCTTAACACGTCACTACGTTTCGGCTTTGTTGGCCGATTACTTGGTTACCATCAGTACGCTAGACACAACCGCCAACAGCCAATTTGGACAAGTTGGACATTCTGTGTGTGTGTGTACGAGGCTTTAGCTGCAGGCTCAGTTCTACTGAAAAATCTGTCCGATGTCACTTGTCTTTTCCTGCTCTGCATAATCCTCTGGAAATGAGAGGCCACGTTATTGTTCATCAGATTTAACACTCTGTTCGTTAGTTATGTTGGGGTGTTGCTTCTCAAAAAATACATAGCACTCATTCCATTTTTCCATAATGGATTTTATGGCATCACTGCTAACCTCCTCCCTGTCTTCCTCTTCCTCAGTGGAATGCTCCTCAATAAGTGCTGTCTGCTGCTCACTGTGGAGTTCACAAAGTTCTTCCGTGGTCAACTCCTTCTTATGTTTCTCAACAAGCTCTTCTACATCTGCGCCATCAACGTCCAGACCCATACTCTTGCCCATGGACACAATCTCCTCCACTACCTGCACCAGACCCTTCAAAGTCACATGCAGTGACACATTCTGGCTACAGTTTCCTCCAGGCTGAATTTAAGGTTCAGGGAGTGACCTCTTCCCAGGCTTTGTCAATGAGGTTAATGCAGTGGAGAACATTGAAATGATTCTTCCAGAATTCTTTGAGACTAAAGGATGTCTCCTCAGTGACATTAAAACGCCTAGTGAAGAGTGTTTTTGTATACAGCTTCTTGAAGTTGCAGATCACTTGCTGGTCCATGGGCTGCAGAAGAGGTGTCGTGTTGGGGGGAGGAACTTGACCTTTATGAAGTCATACTCAGTGTCCATATATTCCACTGAGGCTGGAGGGTGTGCCGGGGCATTGTCCATCAGAAGAAGGCACCTTTCAGGCAGCTGGTTAACTGAAAAGTTTTTTTTTCTGAGGGTGGGTGCAAACACCTCGTGCAGCCATTCCATGAACAATTGCCTTGTGACCCAAGCTTTTGCATTGGCCCTCCACATGACAGGCAGTCTGGCCTTGTTCACATTCTGTTCTCTGAATGCATGAGGGGTCTGGGAATGGTACACCAGTAGTGGTTTAATCTTCAGATCGCCGCTTGCATTCGCACACATTAAAAGGTCGATCTATCCTTCATGGGCTTGTGCCCCGGCAGTGCCTTTTCCTCCTGCGTGATATAGGTTCTGTTTGGCATTTTTTTTTCAGAGGAGCCCTGTTTCATCATAGTTGAACACTTGTTGAGCGATGTATCCTTCTGTCTTCGTGAATTCCGCAACTTCTATCTTGTAGGCTTCTGCTGCGGCCTTGTCAGAACTGCAAGCCTCACCATGTCTTATCACACTGTAGATGCCACTTATCCTGTGTAATTTTTCAAACCACCCACTACTGGCTTTAAATTCTTCACTTGCTGCACTTGTAGAGGGGTTTGTTTGCAGTAAATCACTGTGCAATTTCCTGGCTTTCTCGCGGTTCATAGCTTCACAAACGCTATCACCTGTCAGCTCTTTCTCCTTCAACCACACTAACAATAGTTTTTCCACCTCTTCCAGCACTTGTGTCCTCTGCTTGGTTAATGTCCTTACTCCTTTTGTCACATCAGCTCCTTTGATGGCAGCTTTGTTCTTCAAAATTGTCGAGATTGTCTACTTCGCCATCTTGTACTTTGAGGCCAAATCAGTAACATGAATACCACGATCATGCTTTTGTACAATTTCCTTCTTAACCACCTCCCACCCGGCCACTGAACATATACGGCCGGGTGGGAGCTTCCCCGTTCTGACAGGACGTGTATTTACGGCCACGCGCCGCGCTGCTGCTGGATCCTGTGATCATTATGATCACAGGATCCAGCTGAGCAGAGATCGGGATACGGGCGCAGTGACTGGTCCAATCACAGCCGCCACATTGTAAACAGAGACGAACCTCTCTGTGACAGTTCTCCCCCGCCGAGCTCAGTGAGAGCTCAGTGCGGGGGGGTGAAGGGGGGGGGGGAGCTGAAGCTCTGTGACAGCTTTCTGCATGATGAGGATTTCATGCAGAAAGCTGTCACAGATCGCCCCCCACACAGTGCACCAAGCACACTGATACCCCTGTCCCCATACACATAAGTGTCCCCATAAAAGAGCCCCCAAAACATCTGTATGTCCCCCATCACATCTGTCACCATACACAACATCTGTCACAGTCCCCAAAACATCTGTATGTCCCCAAAACATCTGTCACAGTCCCCAAACATCTGTCTGTCCCCGTCACATCTGTCACCATACACAAAACAGCTGTATGTCCCCGTCACATCTGTCACAGTCCCCGTCACATCTGTCTGTCCGCCAACACCAAATAAACTCCAATTTGGGTTATTTTTGCCAAAGAAATGTAGCAGTATCATTTTTGGTCAAAATTTATGAAGAGAAATTACTTATTTGCAAAATTTTATAACAGAAACGCAGAAAAATGCATTGTTTTTGAAAATTCTTAGTCTTTTTTTTTAATTTATAGCGCAAAAAATAAAAAACCCAGGGGTGATTAAATACCACCAAAAGAAAGCTTTATTTGTGTGAAAAAAATGATAAAAATTTCATATGGGTACAGTGTCGCATGACCGCGCAATTGTCATTCAAACTGCAACATCGCTGAAAGCTGAAAATTGGTCCGGGAAGGAAGGGGGTTTAAGTGCCCAGTATTGAAGTGGTTAAGCTCAATGGTTATTTTCTTCACAACCTTATTCCTGCTGTGCACATTCTTGTCACCTTTATTACCGCTCTGTACTTTCTTTTTACCACCATGCTTGCTCTGCACATTCTTGTCACCTGCATTTCTGCTCTGCACGTTCTTGTCACCTGCATGTCCGCTCTGCACATTCTTGTCACCTGCATGTCCGCTCTGCACATTCTTGTCACCTGCATGTCCGCTCTGCACATTCCTGTCACCTGCATTTCCGCTCTGCACGTTCTCATCTGCATTTCCACTCTGCATATTCTTGTCACCTTCATTACTTCTCCACATTTTCTTCTTAACACCATGCTTCTTCTGAGCCATACTGGATGTCTGGTACAGTAAGCACACAAACAAGCTTTACAGCAAGTGTGCACAGGGGTGTACAGTACTGTATGTACTAAAAAGCACCCCAAAAAGCTTCTCAAAACACTTAAAAATACTGAAAGTGTCTTTATAGTACAATTTCAGTGTCTCTCTGTCACCGCAATCTCCCCTACAGGAAGTTGGGATCACGTGTCAGCAGGAAAGAGCAGGGATAATTACGTGTTCGTGAACCGAAGCGAAGTTCGTGAACCAAAGCGAAGTTCATGTACCAAAGCGAAGTTCGTGAACCAAAGCAAATTTTTATGAACTTTTCTGTTTGTGAACCAAGTTGTTCGTGAACAGTAAGGATGGACTTGTTCGCAAGTGCACGTGCCCGAGCCCGCTGGGAAGTGAACCCTGCACTGCGCTAATCAAAGGCAATGAGACATTCCCCGATCGCTGCAGCCGCACATTGGGAAATGTCTCACTGCCTGTGATTAGCACAGTGCAGGGTTCACTTCTCAGCGGGCTTGGCCATGTGCACTTGCGAACATGCCCAAGCCCATCCTTAGTGAACAGAAGCGTTAATGAACCGAGGTACCACTGTATATTATAACTGGTTTTACATGCTTTAAGTGTATGTCACAATTATGTTGCAGATTCCTTAAACTTTTTTGTATTTGGACTTGGCAGAGGCCAAGGGAAAACAGAAAACCACTCCACAGCTACCAATGCAGAAACTCTGGGACAGTGCTCAGACAGACAATATGTGGCCGGCTCCATTACTGACACAACAGCTTCAATCTAATACACAGCTGCAGATCCAGGAGAGCTCTCTACAATCCCAGGGAGATGAGCGGCCACTTTCTCCTTATAATGCGCCGCTATCACCAGGGGGGATCTGTTTCACTCACAGAACTCTGACTTTGATAAAGGTCTATGTGACATTGTGATTAGATAGAGGAGTATGGAAGATAGCCCTTCCTCTATCCCCAGTGTCCAGGCTACTCACCTCTACTCAGGGGATCCGATCATCCTGGCTAGGTTTTCCACACTCTTGGAACAAGGCCTTGAGAAAGCCAGTAAACATTTCACATCTGACCAAAACATGAGTTCAAAGAACTGGGTTCACATATAGGCACTATTGAAACCAGACTTGATGAGACTATTAGCAGAACCAACCAGAATATAAGTTGCATCCAGGATCTGCAACAACAACTTGAGGAAACCCTAAATAAGATCAATGACCTGGAAAATTGATCCAGACATTTCAATTTTAAAGTACATGGGATATCAGAATCCTTTAACAATTCGGCAGAGATAATTCCCAAATTAATAGAATATCTTATTCTGCAATACCCCCTCACAGGTTGGAACCTGATAGAGGTCACAGGATCCTAATGACACCACGTGCAGATAGGCAACCATACAATATCATTATGAAGTCCCATTTCTATGTGTCAAAGAACAGGTGATGTCTAAAGCAAGAGAAATTACTGATCTGCAATTGCGGGGGCAAGCTATTCAAATTTCTGCAGACATTTGACTCGCCACTGTCCAAAAATGCAGGCCCCTGGAACCTTTGCTTCAACTGCTTAATGCCAAGAGCATAAAATACCACTGGGCATTTCCTTTTTGCTTGGGCTTTACTGTTCAAAATAAGACACACTATTTCTCCACGTTCCAGGAGGGTGAAGCCTTACTTCAAAACTTGGCCTCATTTTAATTGATACAGGTGGCTTGCCCCAATCCTCACACTCTTGAACCCCTGGGTCTGATAGAAATTCTGCGACCACATTATCACCTGTGTGGCGTTCATTTAGAGTTTGCACTAAACTTCAGGAGAGGCCACCATAGCAGCTGCAGAACTGTGATTTGCTTTTGTACATTTTTTCCCTTGGACAGGACCCTCACTTTTTTTTTTTTTTTTTTTTTACAAGGGATTTTTCAGATTCCAGCTTAGTTACAAAGCTACTGCTTCTGGATTGCTGTCTCTACTTCTACAATTGTGCAGGAATCCACTGTGAAGTAGTCTTACATGTTGCAGATTGCGCTAATGGTCTGGACACCACCATCCTCACGCCCCAGGAACTCCTCACTAGCTTTACACTCTTTCTGTGAGACCCTGGGACTGAACTGGTCTGGGATATTCGATCTACATACAGACAAACTGACCTTAAGCATCTATACCTTCCTTCGATTACCACATGAAGATTTCTTCACAAACCCTTGCCATGACGCTGTTTATGATCTGGTTTTGTATAGTCATAGAATCCATCCTTAAAGGCAATCCCCTCTAGCAGGTTTATGTTTTTGTGTTTTTTTTCCGCTCTAGTTTATGACAGGCATCAAGTTCAGCAATGTCTGCCATGTACCCTGTTTTACTTCGATCTCTCCTTATGATGTTGAGACCAAATTCAAACTTAGTGTTAGGCTTTGAGCTTACACTGAAACCAAGTGCAGTTTGTGAATTTACTACAAAGTTAACTTTTTTTTTACTTTGTTGTTGAAGTTACTACGTTCAATTTGTGTTTTGTTGTTTCTGCAGGATTCTCCTTACTTGGAGTTTTTTTTTGCTTCCCCTCTCTGTTGGCTCCCACTTTCCTTTACTTGGCTCCAGCCGATCCAGTTCCTAAGGCTCCCTCAAGCTATACCAGACTGGAGACCCCAGACATTTTCTTCCTGGTGATTGGTAATTGACAGACCCTTTTTCTTTGTGCTCCAGGGCTGACTAATCCACTAGATGCCCCCTTAAACTCGCAACTCATAATGTTCAGGAGCTAAATTTACCCGTTAAGACGTGTCAGGCCTTTCAACGTTATCAGTCGCTGAGGGCAGATGTGCTCCTTCTCCAGGAAACACATTTTCCTGCTACCTATAACCCTAAGTTTTTACATAAACAGCATCCACAATTTTATCTGGCTAATGGTCCGGGGAAAATGGGGGTAACAATTTGCTTCTCCAAATGAGTCTTTTTCCCTTGAAAGCATTATTGGCGAGCATGAGGGGTAATATGTCTTACTTAAAGGCTTAGAGGGGTCACTGGTCAATTTAATTTCTTACTATTTCCCAAATACGGGACAACTGCCCTTTTTTGGCAACTGTTAGACAAGGTGTTCCCAGAGATTGATGGATTTATTATATTTGTAGGGGACTCCAATGTAGCCCTGGAGTTTGATTAAACTCGATGACCTCTGGCCCATTATAGAAACTTACTTAAAATAAGGTACCAAACTGGCTAAAATGCTTTTCTATCATGATTTGGTAGACATTTGGGAGAGCTAAACCCATCCAGGAAAGACTACATGTTTTTCCCATGTTTATAATACTTATTCATGTATTGATCACTTTTTCACATACTCCTCCGCAGGTCCTGTTGTTCTATTCTAGTAAAATAGTAGACATGGCCTGGCCGGACCACTCTGCCCCCTGGACGTTCTGGTCCCTCCCCTTGTGTGTTGAACGATTCCCTCCTTAGCAACCCCTTATGTACTGTATGTTTTGACTATGAACAGCATATTAAAGAGTTTTTTTTGCACAAAACAACACAGCTAATACTTCCCTCATAACCAACCGGATGGCCCACATGGACATGTTTAGATGATATCTGATTTAAACTGCAGCTTGATTGAAAAAAAGAGATTTTATTAAAACTTACCGTAAAATCATTTTTTCTGAGTTCACTGACAGACGCAGCTCTTCCTTGACATGTGGGGTTTATGCTCCTCCTACTAGGAATTGACTAGGCAAAAAAGCAAAAGGATAGGCTGGCCCCTCCCAGGGGGCCGTCCTCACCAGCATATAAACCCCCTGCAGTGCATAGCATATCAGTTCGTAACAAGCCGTACAAACACAACACAGAGAGGTGGGTGCTGCGTCTGTCAGAGAAAAGCATTTTGCGGTAAGTATTAATAAAATCCCTTTTTCTCTTACGTTCACTGACAGACGCAGCTCTTCCTTGACATTTGGGGATGTCCCAAAGCTGTGTCAGTAAAGAGGGGTGGGTAAACGACAACAACTGTACCCAACAGAAACCCTCAGAAGGCACCAGCCACGCCTACACTGCCGCCTGTAAAACTTTACGGCCAAAAGCAGCATCCGAAGATGCGGATACATCAACTTTATAAAACGTAGTAAACGTGTGCACCGAGGCCCAAGTGGCCGCCTTGCACACCTGTGACACCGAGGCCTGGTGTCTGAAAACCCAGGAAGTGCTAACAGCCTTGGTGGAATGAGCCGTGACTGGAAAAGGGGGTACCTTGCCCCGAACAGAATACGCATGAGTCACGGACTATTGAACCTGGGTGCCAGCAGGACCACGTCTGGCGTGCTCCACCTGTGGCAGATCACCTCTGAATGTAGGTACCATTCCCCCTGATCCAGTGTCGGGTGACTGAAAAAGTCTGCTTGCCAGTTTTCTACGCCCAGAATGTAGATGGCGGAGATTGCTGGTACGTGAGATTCTGCCCACCCTAGAGTGTGGGCCACTTCCGCAGCTGCTGCCGAGCTTCATGTTCTGATCTGATCGGACACGTACGCCACTACTGTGGCGATGTCCGACTGAAACCGAACCGGGAGGCCACGCAGCCTTGTCGCCCAGTGGGAGAAAACAGAGCCTGATTGCCCTCATTTCCAACACATTTATAGGAAGGCGATATTCCTGCGCCGACCAACGACCCTGAGCAGACAGCTGTGCCAGGACTCCTACCCAGCCCCATAGGCTGGCGTCCCTCGCGACTATCGATCAAGGCAGGGGGAGAAAGACTTCCCCAACGACAAGGCCGGGACCCGAAACCACCAGGACAATGACCCCCTGGTCTGGTGTCCAACTTGATCAGTTTGCCGAGACCATGAGCCCTGCATACAGAAACGTAAGGAGGACCACCGACATGACAGCAGGACTCGCACTGCTGCTTGTAGCGTCAGTAACTTGGCCGGAGGAAGGAACACCTTCGCCTGCTCTGTGTCATGGGCGACGCATATCAGCTCATACACGTCAGCACGTTCCGGCACGAACGATCGCTCCATTACGGACGATCGGGAGAAGATCGCAAGTGCGCATGCGCGCACGCATCAGAACACCGCGACGAACGTACGGACGCAATAGGCGGGTACGCAACGTCCAATAGGATTTCCTTGAGCACTATAAAAGACTGTTCAGTATGCTCCTTAGTTGCTGGATCGTCTTCAGCTCTCCTGAGTTCCTGACCTGTGTGTTCCTGTGTTCCTGATCTTCTCCTGTTGTGACTCGGCTTGGCTCTTGGACTTTCTCTGATCTCTCCAGTATTGACCCTTGGCTCGCTTCCCGGATTGTCTCCTGTGTTTCTCCTGTGTTTGACCCTCGGCCTGTTTATTGGACTTCTCTACCTGCCTGATTCCCGGTGAATGACCTTTGGCCTGGCTTACGGACTTACCTCTCCACTCTCCACTCCTGATTGGCAGCCTGCATCCAGACCTGCTCCAGACACACCCTGTGGCTCCAGCTCTAACCTACCTGCACGCTTCATCTACGCTTCTGGTGACCCGTGCTTCTTTGCGCTCAGTACTCCGTGTTCCCACCCAGGGGGTACTCTGCGTTCAGCCGCAAGGGAAGCCTCTCTCAGCACTTCAGCCTCGGATCAGGTACGTGATACTCTGTGTCCATAATTAGACCCAGATATTACAGTCGACAAGACCGAGTCAATGCCGACTTCTGCAGGCTGATCAGCCAGGCGAAATCTCTCATCGAGGCTACCGAGATAACAACATTGTCCTCCAGAGCCGAAGCTGACTCTGTTCGCAGGAGCCCATCGTCGGGGTATGCCCCCACGGTAATGCCTCACAGCCTCAACAGAGCAAGCACCGGAGCCAATAGCTTGGCGAAGATCCGAGTGACCGAGGCCAGGCCGAAGGGGAGCGCCACAAATTGATAATGTAGATCCCCTACCGCAAAGCGCAGGAAGCGCTGGTGCCGAAGACCAATGAGACATGCAGATAAGCGTCCCTGATGTCCAGAGACGCCAGGGAGTACCCTAGGTGAAGGAAGGCCACAGCCGAGCGTACAGACTCCATCCTGAATTTTTGCGCTTTCACCAAGTGATTGAGCCCCTTCAGGTCCAGAACTGGCCTGACCCCACCTTAGTTGTTGAGTTCCACAAGAAGGGTTTGAATAAAAACCGTGGAAAACCTCTCCAATGGAGGGACCGGCATAAGTACCCCCTGTTCGGACAGCGTCTGAACCGCCCCTAAAAGAACTTCCCGATGCCCCGAAGGGGCCTCAAGTTTGATAGGAAGAACCTGTCTGGGGGTAGAGTGTTGAACTCTAACCTGTACCAGGGACACCACTTCTCGCCCCACCGGTCTGAAATGTGATAGGTCCACCAGTCTGCTAAACTCAGCAGTCGGCCCCCCACCCGAAAGTCAGGCGGGGGCAACCCCTATGCGGAGGAGAACTTGTCCTCCATCTGTTCGGGCATGCAGTGCCAGGGCTGCTTACCAAACCCCAAGGCAGCTTTGCCGGGGCCTGAGCCCTTGCCTGTTGTACCGGGCATACGAAAAACCGCCTCTGGCCCGAATAGGAAGGACCATGCCTACGGCGGTACTCCCGCCATTGTGGTGCTGGAAGAAAAACGTACTCTTCCCCCCGGTGAAATCCTTACTGATTTCATCCAGTTGCGCCCCAAGAGCCGACCTCCCTAAAAGGATAGGTCCGTGAGCCCCTTATGGACGCGTGGTCACCCAACCAACAGCATAACCACAGCAACCGTCTCACAATGTCTGCAAAAAATCAGACCTCTTAGACAGCAGGTCTAAGGCTACGCCACACAGGTACCGTAGACCCTGTATCAGGTGTACAACCCGCTGCAAAGCCTCCGGAGAGTACCTGAAGTCCAATCCAGAGTGCAACTCAGTCGCACAATCCGTAAGCGACTGTGCCACCATGGCCGACGCCAAAGCCGGTTTCATGGCCACCCCCGCTAACAAGAACATGTCTTGAGCATCGCCTCCGTCCCCTTATCGGTCGGATCCTTAACGGATGGAGACCCTTCCAAAGAAAAGGTCGTCGCCCTATTTAGGCGAGCCCCGGAGAGTCCACTGCGGGGGATGCCCCTTCTGTAAAACCTATCCACCAAGGGATAACCGTACAGAACCGCTTAGGCAATGAAGAGATTTCTGCAGCTAATGCCATTCCTTATACACAAACGGTGTCAAAAAAGTGGACATAAGGATAAACCTTAATTGTCCGTGCTGGCTTAACGGACCCACAAACATAGGTAGTCCGAAGGCACCAGCTCACCACTTGAGAGCTCCACGGGGGTCCCTGAGACCACCGAGCCCCTTTCCGGTTCAGATTCCTCCCCAGAAGAGGGAGGGGGAGAGGGTGGACGCTTTTTAGCCACCCCCTTGGCACGGCTCGGCACCCCCCGGCAAAGAATTCCCCCAAAATGAAGTCAATTGGACTAGGGGAACCACCGGTCCCAGTACAGCCTTCGCTTCCATGGACCCCTCCAGGGAAGAACCCACAGGCTCAGTCGCCATTGTGCCACCTGAGTCCTTGCTAGGCCCAAAGGCCATGACACCCCCACAGTGCAGCCTCATCAACACCCCACAGAGCGACCGGGCAATGCCCAGAAGGACTGCACCCACCAACACCCCAGGGATAATCAGCTATACTCACCATTTGCCCTTCAGCGCCATGTCCCAGTAGGAGCGCAGCCCGCCACTTATATTGCGCTGTAATGCCGCTGTGCTTGCCAAATTCATGGATCACCAGAAAAAAATTGACTGCTGAACGAATCGCTGGAGGCCCAAGCCGAAGCAAACCAGGCCGCGACTATGGCAGATGGCCACCAAAGAGGTCACTAGAGGCCAAACAGCACACCCGCGGCTACGGCAGCGAATGATTGTGGCTACGGCAACGATCGATCGTGGCTACTGCAACGCACGATCGCTAGAAAACGATCGCTAGCAAAAATGGTGGCTGCAAGCGCGGGGATGCGGTGCACGGGGGGGAGGGAGGGGGCAGGGAGGGGGAGCTCAGGCAGGATCCATTTAAAAAATTTGGCCTTGAAACCCTTCCCCAGACCTGGTACCGCAATTCGCCCCCCACCGTCCGCACCCCTGGAAGGGGGGGGGGTCACTCACCAATCCGACGGGCGCAGCGGGTAACCCAGTAGCAGACTATTCTCCCTTCAGAGGGGAGGGATGCTGCAGGCCAAAACGGCATCTCTGGACGCGAGCGCAGCCCGGTCTCTTAAACGCAAGTGGTGTTTAACCACTGGCCCACCCGCACGGAACGGGTACGATGCGGCGGACCCCGCCTAAGCTAAGGATTAGCTCGCATCGGTCGGCCGAGCTGGGGAAAGTACAGCATTCTAGATATCCTCTATGCCCCAGCCAGCTTCTTGATAGCAGTCTTCATCAGAAGTCTTGAAAAAAATTAAAAAGCGGTAGCAAAAAAGGTGAAACGCAGATCCCATCAGGGAGCCAGGTCTAACTCCTTGCACTAGGCATAAAAAACTGATAAGCTATGCACTGCAGGGGGATTATATGCTGAAGCGAGGACGGCCCCCTGGGAGGGGCCAACCTGTCCTTTTGCTTTTTTGCCTAGTCAACTCCTAGTAGGAGGAGCATAAACCCCACATGTCAAGGAAGAGCTGCGTCTGTCAGTGAACGTAAGAGAAAATTCCTCTGAAGCTGCCAGACAGATTGTGAGTTTTCCAACTTAATGGCCATGCACAAACAACCCGAACTTGGACCTTAGAGATAAGACAGACTCTGCTAGGCCTGAACTTAATTTCTATTTGATGATGAAAGCAGAAGAGTCTCCATTGGATGTGTGCAAAATTCTACACACAATCAGATTGTCTGGGCACGCTGTTGGCACAGAAACTCATTCCCCGACCTTCCCACATGGCTATTCCAAATATCTGGAAGTCTGATGGCTCCCGCACACAAAACCCTCAAGTGGTCATGCATCTCTTCTACTCTTCTAAATTCTATGAGGCCCCTGAAGTACTGGCACTGGGTAAAATTGGTCCCCCATCTTTTAAAAATATTTAATGCCCTGCGAGAAGGAATGACCAGTGATATGGACTCTAATAGGTCCCACTACTGTATGACAGCAAAGCTGAATAAAGGGCCCTAGCGATGCAGTGAAATATCAATAATGACTTGAAACTTCTGGCAAAAATATGCACTAACAGAATTAACACATTTTTTGGAGGAATATATACAGCTGTATATATATATATATATATATATATATATATATATATACACACACACACACACACACACAGAGAGAGAGAGAGAGAGAGAGAGAGAGAGAGATCAGATTGAAATCGTCTCTGGACAACAAGTGGCAGCTCAGATTTGAATAGCAATTAATCTCATCTCGTTTTTACACTCTGGGACAGAGTGGGGGCCAAACAGGGAATGTTACCATCACTGGACTTACATAAAGCTTTTCATTCTCGGTCTTGGCTTTTCCTCTTCTACATCTTATGGAAATAGTATTTTGGTCCCAAGTTCCTTAATCTTCTAAGTACTCTGTACTGGAATCCTACTGCCAGTATTGTCGAATATGGTAAGAAATTGGATACAATTCATATACAGAAAGGCAATAGGCAAGGTTGCCCTCTCTCACCACGATTTGTAATAGCTATAGAAACGTTAATGATAGCTATCAGAATCAACCCAGAGATCCGTAGTATCTCTAGTGCTCACAAGACAATAAATGTGCTTTATTTGCCAATGACTTTTTGATGTTCACTACCGAACCGATCGTGACCCTGCTTAACTAGTTCCAAACCCTGACAGACTTTGGAACCATTTCAGCCTTAAGGGTAAATCCGGGCAAGTCATAAACGCTTGATATTAACCTTCCCACTACGACACTGGAATCCATTAAGGCCTCCTTCCTCTTTAAATGGTGTGCACACACCCACCCGTACTTTGGTATAAAACTCACCCTGGACATTTCGTGCCTACATCTAGCTAACTATGTTCTGCTTTACTATTCTCTGGAAGCTGAACTGTAAACAATGAACACCTACAATTTTTCCTGCATGGGTAGGATAGTCACAACAAAAATGACTATATTTCCCAAAGCATTGTATGTTTTTATTTTATTTCACCATCCCAGTACCTTTCCCTTTACTTGAAAAGGCTCCAAACTTTAATGTTTCCATTTATATGGAGTTCTGGCTTTCTAGTCTCTTGTTCAACACTGTAAGCTCCTAAATTGCTCAGGGGTCTGGGTGTTCCACACCTTCAGAGGTATTATAAGGCAGCCCAATTAACCCAAATAACTTAGACCTTTTCCACCATTCATGGTGGAGCAGACTAGGTTGTACTTGAAACTCAAGCTCATGCTCCACATCCTACTGATCTCCTTTGTGGCTTCTTCGCAATGTCAATCTTGAGCCCCACACTGTCGCTCTCTCACCATCTTTGGGACTTGGCCTGTAAAGCCTATCCCCTTTAGGTCTCAACATACGTCTGTGTCCCTCTGTTCAATAATCCGATCTTGCCCCCAGGCCTATCTCCCCATCAATTCCATTGATGATGGTCTTGTCCAGGGGAGGGCTGGCCTGGGGGGCAGTTTGCCAACTGCCCCCCCGGGCCACCCTAACTTACATTCAAAATGGCCGACAGCTGCTGCCCGCTCACAGTAGGGGCAAAGGGCGCAGCCACCAACTAACTGCAGGCAAAGGGGGGGTGTCTAGGGCTGGCCCTACCATGGATCCCACTGGGCCCATTGGGCTGCCCTGGGGGGCGCCGGATTACACAGAGCGGGGATCTCCCACTTACATAGTCCTACCTCCTGGACCAGCTTCTATAATAGATGGCACACTGGTGATGTCTATCATAGGAGCAGGTCCAGGAGGCGGGACTTCATATGACAGCGGCTGCGCCAGGTAAGTGGGAAATCCTCGCTCTGTGTAATCACATTGTATCATATTTGTCTTGCTGCATAACATCAATATCTCTTCTAAAACCAGGTGGGCATGGATGGTGAGCTGATTCCGTGGTTCAATTTGCCACTTGACTGGACTTGCCCCCCAGGCCTAAGGCTGCCAACCCTCCCTTGGTCTTGTCTGAATGTCCAATATAATTTTCACTATTTACTCAGTGACTAATGCCTACATTGACAAAAATGATAAAATGTTTCAGTGACCTTTCAGATGAGATACAAGACACTCTTGATCACTCATTTTTTTTCATCCTCCTGTCTGCCAGGATATCTATTGCCCAGGCACAGAAAACCCCAGTGATACATTTTGCTGGGACTAAAAATAAAATATTCTGGATAATGCTCAATGAAAAACTGGCTAGTGTCCTGCGGGATAAACAGTCTGGAGTTGAAAAAGTTTGGGAAACCTGGATTAAATATCTACAGTCACTTATTTAAGCTTGGGTAGCACTGGAGTTGTGGGAGTTGCATTGGGCAGAGCAATTCTTTATGTCTTCTCAACACCCTGCCATTTACCTACCTGTCCTTCCCCCCTATTTTCTCTACCTTTCCCTTTATCTTCCCTTTCCTTTGGTTTATCACTTGCAGGTCAGGTTTTGCTTATGAATTAGTGACAGCTTCGTATGGATATACCGTAGGTATGTTATGATGACTGAACCATATCCACAGTTGCCACCATCAACCCCTTTGACCCCCTTTGGGGGTAACGGGCTAACAACATTTCCATTTACTTGTTTAGTTTTTCCTTTTTCTTCTGAATATGGCAACAACACAACTTCTATGTAATTGTGGTCAAAGATGATGTATCCGACATAGGGTCCTTGATTATCATTTACTTACATTCAGGATATATCTTCGTTATTTACAACCTATTCTCAAATGCCAATTATGATGAACCTTTGCACCTGCATACATTCATGTATTCAACTCAAAACCCTAATACAAATATTGAGACAGAAAAATTAATCAATCCATATGTATTTTCCCAGCAGTCTCTGATAAACACCAGTATGGTGTCTGACCTTCATTAGAAATCCTGACTCTGGCACTGTGTGGAACCATCCTGGAGTTCAGTCTGCTCACCCACTCAATGCAAAGCAGCTCTCTCACTACACACAGCGCCCTTCAGTGGTGGCTGGGAACATCCTGATACAGAGCAGACAGATGGGACTGATTTAGAAAAGTTTTGCTTTTCTACAGTAAAGCGACCGGTCACACTGGCATTTCCTCATTGGATGCAGGGAGAAATATACTTACTGAATGTGCGCGGACATTTTAAGCCCCGCCTCCAGATTGGGTAGACCCTGCCTCCTTAGAAAAGCCCTCCAGCCCTTTAAAAGAAAACAATTGTATACATACCCTTTTTGGAGCTGTCATCAGTATGGTCATGTAATGTCTCGGGGTCCTTATGCTGCTGTGGCATCAGTGGCCAGTCTCCTGTAAAGCCTGCTCCTCCAAAGAGTGGGTCCTTGACTCACTGGGCTCACAGAAAGTGATTGGAATAATGTTTGACTGTGTCATTCAACCTAATAGAGGGGGCGGTGGCCAGAACAGGAGAAGGATGAGGAGTTGAGGAGTACAATTCTGGAGCATGGAAATGAAGAGTATTGATTTAGGACCTTTTTTGTTTGTTTTAAATGAGGGGGGGGGGGGGCGCATTTTTGTAAATGCAATAATTTGAAAGGATTTCTATTTGATGGGTGTCAGTTATTGTGTGTTTTCTGTATTCCATGATCCCTCACATTACACAGAACTCCATCAATCACCAGTAAATTACAAAATAATTTATTTCTTCAGTGATAAATCACTTCCATAATTGTTTCCATCTATAAAAGTATTTTGTAGTCAGTACATGATATTAATATTCCTGCACTGCTGTGGCCGGAGTGGTGGTGGATATTGGAGCTCACACATCGGACCCGATTCTCCTATAACTTGCTGAGCTCCATCAACTGACTCCCCTCCACACCTACCTACTCAGCAGCACCAAAATTCTATTGATGAGGTAAGCCATCCTGACCTCATCCTTTTCCAGACTTAAAATGGTCCCTTAAAGGGCCAGATACTATGACTCAATCATCATATTTGGGCAAACACTGAAATATCAGTTGTGAGCGAAGTAATTCCATAATAACCAGGTGTGTCCATGATAATAAAGTATTTTCCACCATTGCTGAATGACAAACATGGCACCATCTGATAGCCATCACTCCATAGAGATGGAAGCTGAATAACCTCAGATCCATCCCCCTGATTCCTGAAGCTGCAGATGTGTAGGGTCATCCTCCCAGGCAATACCAGACATCCTTGTTTAGTGGGACAGTGTTCAATGAGACAATCAGCTCCCCCAGAGAAGCCCCTTTACTCTTCACCTGGAACTTTATCACATGACCATCCAAATGCCTCACTGGGAACCGCACCTGCCACAGAAACAGAGATATGATCAATCTGTATGTCCAGAATAAGACCATATAGAGGAGCAGTATGTGCATACAGCAACAGAGATACATTCAATCTATATATCCAGATTACAAATATACAGAGGAGCCATACATGCACGCAAAAACAGAGACATGATTCATCGGTAGATCAAGAATAATATATTTATACTCACTGTAAAATCCTTTTCTTGGAATTCATTGAGTAAAATCTTTCATCTTCAGGTTATACTGCTACCTACAGAAGGACTAGACACTGGCAAACAGAAAACTGTAGACCAGCCCAGGATAACCCCTCCAACTTCAATTATGTAGCAAGCAGCACCAAGAGCATGATCATAAACACAGAGGGGTGAGATTTGTGTCCTCCAATGGATTCCAATAAAAGAATTTCACAGTGGCTACAAAAATTCTATTTTTCTCACCCCTTGAAGGACACAGGGGGGCTGATTTACTAAACCCGGAAAGAGGTAAATATGGTGCAGGTGTTAGCTTTGCCAAAAAACAGGAAGTTGATTGGTTTCTATGCAGAGCTGCACCAGATATTGCACTCTCCAGTTTTAGTAAACCCAAGGAAGTCTTTCACCTTCATGGTACCCAAAGGCAGCCCAGCTGAGGGGTGGGCAACAGCAACAAAAATGCTAACAAAACAAATGTTAACAAGGAAACTGGGGACTGCCTGCAGCTCAAAACCCACCTGAAGAACCAATGCCCAAAGATGGCACTGGATGAAGCTACACCCCCATCTAGTAAAAATAAAGTTAGGTGGTAAATTAGCATGGGGAACTATGCTTGATGGCAGAAAACCAAACAATTACTCACATAACTAGTGAGTAACAGTTCAACAAGGGAGAGAAAACACTGAACCACAGACCATAAACGTTTAACAGGTCTACCTATTCCAACCAGAAAAGTGGAAAGATTTCTTAACAGGGCAAAGACTCACAGCCTGAACTATGGTCAACAAGTTGCAAAGCCTCCTTTCTAAGAACTGGGTTCAGACGTAGGGAAATGAGAACAATATCCTGTTATAGGAAACACCTTGTCATAAATTAAAGAAGACCCTGACTGTAAACTCACTCAATCCCATAAGATTCCAGAGACAAAAAGGAATCCATGCTTGGAATGAATGACAGAGCAGAAATTCACCTCGACAAGGTGATGACTACCACTCTGAGGATGGCCTTAGTCAGAAATATAATGAGTGGTTCCTGAACCCATCTAGAGAATCAAGATTTGATCTTAAGAAGTATGAATTAGGCAGGGGATTTATTTATTTTTTATTTATTACAAGTACTTATATAGCGCCGACAATTTACGCATCGCTTTACATATACGTATATAGTACATTCACATTGGTCGATTGAAGTTACATGCCCTCTCAAAATTTTAACAAGTAGGAATGGGGACCAAATAGAGCTGAGGACCAAACTCGGCTTCCTCCTCTCTGCAAGGAAAAGAATAACCCTGGGGCGAAGCCCTAAGGTAGAATATGCTGTAATATCCTGCCTACAGTATTTGGAGACTCAAAGAGTTGCAGGACTAGATATGCTCCTTACTCCATAGATCCAACGATGCATCAGAATCCTTAAAAAAGCACTGAGTGACCTTATCAGGATGGTGAGGAACATTCATTTGAGTGAATCCAAAGCAAGAAAGACTGACAGAAAGGCCTTCCTTTTGAGTGTGCAAAACAAGAAGGAAGGACGTAAACCGAGGTGTGCAGAGTCATTAGAGCATTCCCAGTTACTACCAGAGGGTTTCTGCATCAGGGAACTAGGATATTCAGCATACAGATTGTCCAGGACATTTTGAGCCCCCCTCTGACATCCTCCATCTGCAACACAGAATCTGAAGCACACCTTGGTGGACCGTTCCCCTATGTCCAAAGGATTCTGTTGGTAAAAACTGGCGTCTAAAAGGCCGCACTTAAAATGGGCAGACTGGACAGGACTGGGCACGACATTTTCATCCAATTCAGGACCCAAACTACCCTTTTTGTCACACCAAGAACTACTGTACCTCCACTATGGTAATGGCAAGCCAGCACTATGATTTTGTCCATTGGTACCTGTATCCAAATATCTGTCCAGGGAATTATGCTGTGATATTCTCATTGGAAATATAAAGGAATGATAGATATGATGGATATTGTGCAAAATTGCTTACATCACCCAAAAAAAACAAATCTTTTCTATGGGAGAGGGATCAGTGGTCGAGTTGGGATACAGCTAATGAGACACATGAGGAGCTGAAGGCAGCGATGGTGGTGGGGTTTCAGTCTTTAATTCTGAAAGGGCACTCTGCCTATTGTCTGAAGAGCAAACTACCCAAGCGCCTGCAAGGATTAACAAACATCCCCCCCCCATGGGTACACTTTCATGCTGATGGAGGCTTCCCTAAAGGTTTCGCAGGCTTCCTATTCAGACCTTCCAAGAGGCTGGAAAACCTGGATTGAAATACCTAGGTATGCCTACTCCAGGTGCATGGGAAGGACAGGGAGGAGATTTTGACCTCCAATGATATTCTTGACATCAAAGGATTTTCTGAATAGATGTCATACCTCAATGATCAAGCGGGGACAAACTCTCCATGGATGCAGTGTCCGCAATCCAGTACTTAAACCAGAATGTTCTGCTCACACAGGACAGAAGCTCAGATGCTTTTAGTGGGACATAGCAGCTGAGGTGTAAGGCTCCAGATATCTTCTCCACACACACTATCGGGATAGGGTCCACTGCCACAGTGGGGAGATCCCTATTGATGGATTTAGACCATTCTGCCATGGTTTGCCATAGGGGGATTTCTAATTGTTGTTCGGTACAATCCTTGACCTCAAGAATGCCCTTTACTGGGCTACTAGCTTCTATGTTGAGGTGGTTCACTAGCAGATCCAGAATCGGTATAGAACTCGGTTTTCAAAATCCTTTGCAAATAGGAACAATTCCAGTAAACACTTGGGGGTGTCCAGGACTTACTGGGGTGCTTCCAATCCCCATAGAGGAATACCTCGAAGAGTGGATGTAATGGACAGGTCTCTGCATCTCGGGAATCAGCCTGCTGCCTCCTAGCCTTGGCCTTTCCGAGCTCCTAAAGCTGCAGAATAGTATGTACTGCATCAATAACAATTAAAGCAGTCTCTTTTAAATTTGGAGTAATAGCAGGAGACTGTGATTTCTCTAAGATGATTGTGTCTGTATGAGACTGAGTCAGAAATGCTCACTGTGACCGATGGCTTGCCTGCCTCTAAGACTGCAGGCAACTTGGCAATCGAATCTCCAAGGGAGGTTTCAGGAGCATGCTTAGAGTCTCTGCAGTCAGCGCTAGGAAGGAACTGGGTGAATTTGACCACAAATCCACATGACTGTATTTGCATGACTGTAGTAGAAGCCCTGGCCGAAAAGGCAAGGAGCTCTGCCTAACCCGGGGGAGATGAGGAGGACTCCAATTGTAAGGTGGACCCTATAATCCTAGGTTAACAGAACTCCAGATTACAGACTTTAGTACCTTTTAGAAGGCACAAAACAAACATTCCCAGAACTCTCAGGGGAGTGTAAGTTGAGGTCACTCTTTGCAGCGGGACAAATTTTTATGTGTCTAGATACATACATGTGTCTGTTTTGTGGAAAGGCCTTAAGTACTCACATAACCCAGACCACTGGTATCTGGTGATAGTTGGACGGCCAGAGGTGATCAAGGTCACTGTAGGTGGGCGGTGGGATTTGGACCAGAGATCATAATTCCACATGGTCCTTTGCAAAGCAGCAGCAGCGAGATGTTTCAACGCTGAGCGGCAGGAAAGAGAGCATGGTATGCATGCAACTCTCCACCCAGCGGATGACATAAGCACTTAGTCCCTCTGCATTAACACTTTCTGCGATAGAAAGCAGGAAATATAAATGCATCCAGTGATAACACAATGAAGTAGCATCCGGTACTTAGCCTAATCATCTTCATGTCAAGGCAATCCCACAACATCTAGAACAGCAAGGTCCAGATGTGGTACTCCAAAAGCCAGAGTGAGGATGGCCACACTGGATAGCTGCAGTTGCAGAGATTAGCTCTAGCAGTAATGTCTTGATTGAAGAATAAAAAAACGTTATCAACAAATAGGTTAGGCTTTTCCCAGTAGAGCAGAAGAAAAGACATCTATCCTTCTAGAGCACTAGTAAAAAAAACTTAGGCACACTAAGTAATAAGAGGGGTATCCTAGGCTAGCCTACAGTTTTTTTGTTTGCCAGTGTCCAATCCTCCAGCAGGCAGTAGGATAACTCCCTATGTCCCTCAATGAAGGAGAAAGAAAATAGTTTACAGAGGAGCAATGCATACACACCGAAGGCTCCATCCTTGATCAGTCCTATGTTTTTACATAATCAGCATCATCATTAATAACACTGAGGTAGAATCATCTTCATACAACATTCATGTTTTCCACAACATCTTCATTATTATCATATTTATTATCATCATCTCCTAAACAACGAATAGTTCAGTGAGAGGGAAACTCAGTGGGGACTTTTTTTGCCAATGAACCAACCAGCATGTTATTGGGTAATGGCAGGAAATGTCCTTAATGGGTATTGAAGCCAGGATCTAAGCGCTGCAAGGTGCCAGGGTGGTCATAGATCAGGCTGGTAATACACGACACACTGACACTGGACAGGGATTGGTTGTCAGGTGACCTTTAACCCCTCACACCATGGTGTCACCATCACTGTACTTACCAGCTTGTTGAAGGTTGGAGCTGGAGATCTGGCTGAGGATTTGACCTCCTCTCTGTATATTTCCAAGTTCTCATAAAAGAGGGAGATGGTGACGCTGACAGTGGGGGTGGAGCCATCTGATAAATACTGGAAATACAGATAGATTTATCATCACAAAAATTTCAGGAGTGGCCAAATCATCCAATCAGATAAAACGGTACTTCTACCAATCATGAAAACAATATAAATCGGTCTATAACTATACAGGGAGGAGGCATCCTCTTTACCTCTGCTGTCTCTGGGTTCAGGCATGCTGTGCCTAACTATCAGCGATTTCTATGCAGAACACTGAGCACAGTGCCCTCCTGTGTGTGTACTCTGCAAACTGCCAAACCACATCTACTGTTTTCTGCTATGAGCTGCTTCACAGACAACTGGATGGCAATGATTATTATTCAGGGAGGAACTTACAATATTTTGGAGATGTTTGAGGAGGACGGAGAATATGGGAGGAGAGAAGGAAAACTGAATCTGAATCCCACGCTCACCACCTGTTCAATCAAAAAAGAGAACTCTGTTAAATCTGACATGGTTTCATATTATTCATTCAGAACATCTGCCCCACTCACAGTAAAGAAAATCAGTGAAATATATGTCTGTCGTCATCACATGAGGGACACTTACCTACTGCACCAGTCGGCTCAATGCCTGTGGGTGCCTTGAACTCTGCCAGAATTCGCTCACTCTGTGGGAAGAGAAGGATGAATTGTTGCATTAGAGAAACTTTTTTTTTTTTTAAATGTAACTAAAAAGAACCTATCAGTTTTAAAAATGGCTATTCAGAGCTTTTTCTCTTTATAGAAACAGCTGAGTTGACACTCTAATTTTAGGCCACCCCACCACTATGACACATATCTCCCCTTCAGTTAAAAATTAATGCATTTAGTGTGGAGAGGCCCAGTAGATGGTTTAAAGTGGGGAGCATGGATGAGGTAGGGGTTTGTGTCTAACTAATGTTCGCAGTTTGGCGAAAATGTGAAAAAATTGGTCATATTCGACTAGTTTCCCGCCTGAACCTACATATGCCTCCCGAACCTACTCCACACCTGTCACGTACCTGATGGTGGAGTCTGGCTTATGCATTTGGCAACCTCTCTTACGGCCCTGGTTCCAGGACCCCTGATAGAGCAGACAGGGAGCGCTGGAGCACAGGGGAGCACGAGGGCTGGATTGGACACAGGTGATGATAATAGGTCATCCAGAGGTCCGTGCAAGACTGAAGAGTAGTGATGCAGGCCGGATTAATAACATGCGGGCTGAACAGAACAAGAGGAGCAGGCAGTCGGATGGTCGGGTGCAGGCAGGGTCGTCAACAGGCAGGCAGATTGAGGTACACAGGGATCAGGCAGAAGAGTGGTCGTAGGCAAGCCGGGGGTCGGTGCAAGCAGAGTTCAAGCAGATGCGGGGTACAGGCCGGGTCACAGGTAACAGGTAGCTCAGAACATGTCGCTCAGGAACACGGGAACGCTGTAGAACGGACAGCACTTGCCTCCTGGTGCTGTCCTGCTTAAATGGCCGCTATTGGCGCCATTAGCGCGCGCACACGCACGGGAGGACGAAAACGGCCAGGAATGTCCTTTTTCCTAACATTGCCCCCCCCCAAGGGGCAGCCTCCGGATGCCCAAACGGAATTTTAGCTCTGGGTGTCTTCTCCAAAAGGATCTGACAAGTTCTTCAGCGTGAATGTGGTTTTCGGGTTCCCATGAGCTTTCTTCGGGCCCATATCCCTTCCACTTAATCAGAAACTGGGTAGATCCACCCCTTTTCCTGCAGTCGAGGATAGCTTCCACTTCGAATTCCTCCTCGCCATCCACAAGGATGGGCTCAGGCGGGGCCGAATTCTGACCCGGGAAGGGATCCTGGGTTGTGGTCTTCAACAAGGTAACGTGAAACACTGGGTGCACTCGCAGGGAAGGCGGGAGGTCCAGCTCGTATGCCACCCTGTTGATTTTTCTTCTCACGGGGAATGGCCTGATGAACCTTGGGCCCAACTTCCTGGAAGGACATGACAACCTCAGGTTTTTGGTTGCCAACCATACTCGGTCACCAGGTTGCAGGTCCAGTTCCCCGTGTCTCCCCTTGTCAAAAGCCCTCTTGTTACACTCCTGGGTCTGCGCTAGCGTTTCTTGTAGTACCTTGTTGTTCCTTGTCAGGAATTCTACCGTTTTCTGTACAGCAGGTACTTCGCTTTCCGGGACCAAGTGTGGTATAAAGGTAGGGTGGTACCCCAGATTCGCCCAGAATGGAGACTGCTTGGTGGCTGAATGCTCTGTATTGTATGCAAATTCAGCCATAGGTAACAGGGAGACACAGTCATCCTGAGCAAAGGAAGAGTAGCAGCGGATGTATTGTTAGTCCTCTCTGACCATTTGACTGGGGGTGATACGCAGAGGAGTATGCCAGTTCAATGTTTAATGCAGAACACAGGGCCTTCCAGACTCGGGAAGTGAACTGCACCTCACGATCTGAGACAATGTTGAGAGGGAGTCCATGCAGTCGGACCACTTCCTTGATAAATGTCCCTGCAGTCTCAGTTGCGGTGAGGGTGCCCTTCATCGGGATGAAGTGGGCCATCTTAGTAAGACGATCCACGATTACAAAAATGGTATTGAATCCTTCAGACGGGGGTAATTCCATGATGGAATCCATCGACATGTGAGACATGACCGTTCAGGAATGGGTAGCGGGTTTAACAGACCCCATACTTTTACCCGGCTGGTCTTGTGTTGGGCACAGACCAGACAAGCGCTGACGTATTTCCGGCAGTCCCTGTCAGCAGAAGGCCACCAAAAGGAGCGCGACAGCAGCTCCGCAGTCTTACGACCGCCAAAGTGCCCGGCCAATTGCTGGTCGTGACAAAGTTCCAGTACTGTTAAACGCTGCTGTTCCGGGATAAAGAGCTTGTGTTGGAAACACCACAGTTCATCTCTCATTATCAGTCTAGGATCAGGAGATATGGTTGATCCGGCCAGGGATCATTTAACCCGAGACAGCAAATCTTCCTGTAGTAGCAAGAAACTCCGGGATTGGAGGATGGTGTCTGGTGGCATGGGGTCGCCAGGCTCACTGAACATCCTGGACAGAGCGTTGGGCTTCACGTTCTTCGACCCAGGCCTGTAAGTAATATGCAGGTTAAAACGAGGGAAGAACAGAGCCCATCGTGCCTGGCGTGGTCTAAGTCTTTTAGCTGTGCGCAGTTACTCTAGATTCTTATGGTCGGTGAATACCATGACAGGGTGTAAAGCTCCTTCCAGCAGATACCGCCATTCCTCCAAGGCGGATTTGATTGCCAGAAGTTCTCGGTCCCCCACGTTGTAATTCTTCTCTGGTGCTGTGAGTTTACGGGAGAAGAAGGCGTTGGGGTGAAGCGAGGCCTTGGGGCCCCGTCTCTGGGAGAGTACTGCTCCCACTGCTGTCTCAGAAGCATCCACCTCCAGAGTGTAAGTGGTAAACAGTTTTTTGAGCTTCAGAAAGGCCATTTGGGGACCAGTGAAAGTGGGAGCTCTGTTTAGTGAGCTGGGTGATGGGTGAGATCACCGCAGAAAATCCTATAATGAACTTCCTGTAGACGTTTGCAAAACCGATGAACCCTTGGACCCCTTTCCTGTCAATGGGAGCCGGCCAATCCACGATTGCAGCGACTTTCTGATGATCCATGGTTACCCCGGTGACTGAGATGTCGAAGCCCAGGAATGAGATTCTGGAGCACTCAAAAGCACACTTTTTGGCCTAAGCATACAGACCATGCTGACGTAGCCGTTGTAGGACGCACCTGACATGCCTGTGATGTTCTTCCAGGGAGGCCGAAAAGATGAGAATGTCATCCAGGTAAATGATGACGAACTGATACAGGTAGTCACGAAACACGTCATTTACTAGGTGCTGGAAAGTGGCTGCGGCATTGCCGAGCCCAAAGGGCATCACCAAATATTCAAAGTGGCCAAAGCGCGTCCGCAAGGGTACTTCTGCCCCCGGTAGCAGCTCTATCAGGCAGTCGTAAGACCTGTGAGGTGGGAGAACATCTGCCCCTTTCTTGCTGAACACGTCCAGAAACTCATGGTAGACAGATGGAACAGCGAGGCGGGTTTCAGAATCAGAGTCCAGACAGGGCACTGAAGAGGGGGATTCCGGAGCTGGTGGCAGATAGTTATGTTGACAGTACGAGGAGCGAAACTGAACTTCCCCTGAGGACCAATCAATGGTGGGGCAGTGTGCCCAGAGCCATGGCAGACCCAAGATGACTGGGAAAAGAGGGGACATAATGGCATCCAATGACAGGTGTTCCAGATGCCCGCCTGCAGTCCGGGCTAGAAGAGGGACTGTCTCATGGGTGACTGCTCCAGACTTTATGGTTGTCAGGAAGATACAGCAGTTCCAGTGGTTTCCGCGGTGGTGCGCGCGCCTGTGCGCATTCGCGCGCGCCCGTGCGCGCGCGTCCATGCCGGAAACAGGCGCCAATCGGCCCTATTTAAACCTGCAGGACTTAGTGCACGGTGCTGTCCGTTCTACAGCGTTTCCTGCACCTGTGCCCCCAGCAAGCTGTTTCTGAGTGACTACCCGTTCCTGTGACCCCGGCTATCACTTTGGACTTGTTGCTATCTGCCTGCATCTGACCCCGGCTTTCCTACGACCATCCGCTTGTCTAATCCCTTTGTACCTTTTCAGCCAGCACGTTGCCGACCCTGCCTGTACCTGACCATCCGTTTGCCTGATCCCGCTGTACCGCACCGCCCGCTAGTTGCCGACCCGGATTGAATCACTACTCTCTTGTTTGCACGAGCTCCAGTGGACTTCCGTCTACCAGCTAAGGACTGTCCAGCCCTCGTGCCCCCCTGTGCTCCTGAGCTCCCTGTTCCCACTATCAGGGGTTCTCGAACCAGGGCCGCAAGAGAGGTTGCCCCCGCATAAGCCAGACTCTACCACCAGGTACGTGACAATGGTGAACCCATCAGCCAAGCGGATTGTCATCCGACAGGTCTTGAGTGGGATCTGGTGCTGAGCTGCAAAGGCCAAATCAATGAAGCAGCTACAGGCTCCGGAATCCAGGATAGCCGGGACTTGAAGATTTCCATCAGAGAGCTGGAACTGCAGTGGCAGAACAAGGTGGTTGGAAGGGTCGGGCAAGGATAAACGGTCTCCAGGGGTAGAGCGGAGCCTGTTTCCCTGCTTAACCGGACAGGACCTGACAAGATGTCCGGGACCAGCACAATAAAGGCAGAGGTTGTGGGTCAGGCGTCTGTGTCTCTCTTCAGGGGAGAGAGCAAGCCGGGGGAGTCCAGGTACAAACACCCCCCGCAGTTTCTTTGGCTATACACTCCCGCAAGCATCGGTCGACCTGAATGGTCAGTTTAATCAGAGCCTCCAGAGTTTGGGGAACCCCCACGTGGGCCAACTCGTCCTTGAGCGGTTCTTTGAGCCCCAATCTGAATGCAGCATCATTCCAGGAGGTATCTGCACTCCAGCACCGGAACTCTGCTATGTAGTCCTCCGCCGCTAGGTGGCCCTGCTGAAGTGCGTGGAGAGCAGCCTCAGCGGTGGCAGCCTGGTGGGGGTCCTCGTACAACCGAGCCATAGACCGAAAGAAAAGGACGAGGTTGGTGGTTTCAGGAGCCCTCTGTTCCGGCCGCCAGTGAGCCCATGCTTGTGGCTCATCTCTTAGTAGTGAGATGACCAGTCCCACTTTAGTAGCCTCTAATGAGAAGGTGCGGGGCTGCAGGTAAAAGTACAACTTGCATGCGTTGCGAAAAGCCCGAAATTTCCGGCGGTCCCCCATGAACCGCTCGGGCAAGGGTACCTCGGGTTCGCTAGGCAAGGTCAGCAAGGTGTGGGCGTCCAGCTGACTGGTGCTGGCAGGCAACGTGAGTTCCCGGACTTGGTTCTCCAGCCAGGCGTATTCCCCTGTAAGTCCCTCACCGCCTGGGTGAGCCCGGCTAGGTGCGTACTCAGATCCTCCATAGGAGAGGGCCACTGTGCAGACTCAGACTGGCTGTCCGTTGCTGTCACGTACCTGATGGTGGAGTCTGGCTTATGCAGTTGGCAACCTCTCTTACGGCCCTGGTTCCAGAACCCCTGATAGAGCAGACAGGGAGCGCTGGAGCACAGGAAAGCACAAGGGCTGGATTGGACACAGGTGATGGTAATAGGTCATCCAGAGGTCCGTGCAAGACTGAAGAGTAGTGATGCAGGCTGGGTCAATAACATGAGGGCTGACCAGTACAAGAGGAGCAGGCAGTCGGGTGGTCGGGTGCAGGCAGGGTCATCAACAGGCAGGCAAATTGAGATACACAGGGATCAGGCAGAAGAGTGGTCGTAGGCAAGCCGGGGGTCGGTGCAGGCAGAGTTCAAGCAGATGCGGGGTACAGGCCAGGTCACGGGTAACAGGTAGCTCAGAACAGGTCGCTCAGGAACACGGGAACGCTGTAGAACAGACAGCACTTGCCTCCTGGTGCTGTCCTGCATAAATGGCCGCTATTGGCGCCATTAGCGCACGCACGCACACGGGAGGCCGGAAACGGCCAGGAATATCATTTTTCCTAACAACACCCTTGGCCTTCGCGACTCTGTTCTTTCCTGTTTTCCTCCTACCTAACTCAGAACACTACCAGTGTCACATTAAACTCTTTCCTCTTTTCTTTATTCCTTTGTGGTCCCCCAAGGCTCTGCCCACAGACACATTCTATTTATTCTCTAGTCTACACCAATTTCCTGGGCCAATGGATAACCTCCTATTGCTTACAATACCATTTCTACACTGAAGACACCCAAATCTATCTCATTACTCCTCAGCTCACACCTTCAATATCTTCATGCATTTACTGACGGACATATCAGTATGGATGCCACACCACTTCCTCAAACTTAATCTGTCAAAGACTAGGTAGTAATATCCTCCCCACCAAGTTTACATTGAAATCAATAGCACAACTCAATGTCCCTCCCCTCAGTCCAGGATGCTAGATGTATTCTCAGACTCTGACCTCTCCTTTGGGCCCCACATCTAGTCACTGACTAAAACCTTGTCTCAAAATCTCTCAAACCATCCTCTCAATTCTTCCAAAGACCTCCTGCTCTCTAGCTCTCGTGACCTCTTCCCAACTCACCTCCAGGACTTCTCCAGAGCCTCTCATCCTCTGGTACTCCCTACCACAATCTCTCGGACTATCTCCTACTCTGTCTGCCTTTAGATAATTCCTGAAAACTTAATTCTTCAGGGAAGCCTATCCTGTCTCCACCTAAAAATTGTACTTCTCCCTTCATATTCTCATCCCTCATTCTTTTCTCTACATCCTGCTTAAACACACAGATCAAAGGTTTTTCTCAGCAGTAGAAGGGAGGGAATGGGAATCTGACGTCACACATACTGCAGAGCTAGAGCACTGTGAAACCTTAAAATGGACATCTCCCCTCTACACACTGTCATAGGGAAACATACACAGCTGACTTCCCACTTTTTCAGATATCTACAACTCTGCCATGCCTTCTCCTCTCAATTTGGCTGTCCGAGCCTACCCTCCAGCACCAAAATTTAGAATCCTTATTGCGGGAGGATCCCATGGATAAACTCTTATTATTTATAAAGCACTCATGCCCTCAGTTCATTTTGGTACTAATACAGCGGCTGATTTCAGACATATGTTTTGGGCATGTCCCAAGATACAATGTTTCTCAAGAGAGATCACTCAATTTATCTCCACTCTTCCCATTCCACTGACCATAGCAGTGTGCTTGCTCGGGAATATGGGCTCACTGGCTTTCCTCCAAGCAACCAAGACCCCATAGGTAGGGTTGCCACCTCATCTCTTTAAAACCAAACATATATTAATTACAAAGGTTCTGGGGCCAATTAAGGTGGTAATTAAACTCACTTGGTGCCTTATCTGCATTAAGAACCTGTGTAATTCATATGTGTTCAGGATAAAAGGGATGAGGTGGCAACCCTGGCCTACTGTTGTTCTATGCAAGGAAGGCCATAGTACTGAAATGGAAATTAATTGAAGCACCCTCTTTGAATTTTGGAAATCCCTGGTTAATTCCTCCATACCTAAGTACAAGGCCACTTATTCTCGTGGTTGCCCTGCCAAGTTTGTTAAAGTTTGGAACATTTGGACGGAATCCCTTACTACAAATTCTACTCAGTAATTGTTACTACCGTCCGTTACTAGGGTCCTGAACTGAATTCCCCTTTGATTGCCCTTTGTTAGCTCCTGACCACTACGTTTTCAATGGTTAGTAGTGGGTTGAGTGTATTTACTTGTTGTGTAATGTCTAGTTTAATCCTCTCTATAGTGGAGTTTAGTTTTTTCATGTCTTTTTTTTTTTAGTTTTTCTTTTGTTCTTAGCAAGCTGGTTGCTATGTACCTCCATCTTGATGTAAGGGCCGAGTAAGGGAATGCCCAGAGGCTCAGTTTTGTTAACTTTTCCACATTTGAAAACGACTAAATAGAATTAAAAAAACAAAAAACAAAACATGCACAGCTGAAGCTGTTAGTCAGCTGTTGTGTGTTTTGGGACGGGCCCTCACCCAGGAGGCTGTGAGGTCTGCATAGAGTATTATCAATCACTCATGAAGATAGCAGAGAAGAGAGATAAGAGAGAAATGACACTTGATGCTTTGGATTGAGGCTAGTACACAACAGAAGGATGTGCTTTGTTCATTTTTCATGTTAGAGGTTTACAACCACTTTAAATAAAGCGCCTTTTTCTATTGTGTGGGTGTTTTTTTCCTATTATCTTTTTGTTTGTGAATGAGTAAGAAAGTGTACTATTTACTCTGTACATTTTCATTTACGGGCGAGGGGCCCAAAGAGGTTTTCCAACCCACACCCACATTTTGAGGGACAGGATGTGGGGATGAGGCCATTTTTCCCAGCAGCATAAGGACAAGGTGCTTTGCAGGGGGAAAGGTTTGACAAAATGAAGTCCCCCAGATTTGTAAACAAACAAGCCAGAAAGGATCTCTCAGAGGTGGTAGTGATACCACAACTAAATGATGGATCACTGTCTAAAAAAAACACATTATGCAAAAAAAAAAAAAACATTTGAAGGAGTACATATATTACTGGTTTAAGTCATAAAATATTTTTTGTTTGCATTGCCACATGTCCCCAATGGCAGTGCCTAGCTACCCATGCCCTGTTTTAGATTAAACTCGTGCAATAGCCTTAAAAAAGGCCAGTAAAAATAACAATATTCGACCCTCAAAGATTTTAATAAGGATTATTGGATTTAGCTTGGTTTGCTTCTCACTAGTGGGGAAAAAAGGAAGAGCCTAAAATATGTGTTTTATGTGAGGCAGGAGAGTCCAATAGACAGTTTACAGTTGACAAGAGAGGAGAGGCCCAATAGACTGTTTATAGTGGGGAGAAATCCAATTGACAGTTTATAGCAAGGAGAAGTGCAAAAGGGCAATAAATGGTTTATGGAGTGGAGAAGCCCAAAGAGATGATTTATAATGGGGAGGAGTGGAGAAGCCCAAAACTGTTTTAAGTGGGGAGTATAGGCCCCTTAGACTGTTTATAGTCAGGAGGTGAGGACAAGCCCAGTTTAAATTGGGGAGGAGATGGTTTTGACAGGGGGAATAAATTAGGTTAAAATAAAGGCCAAAATATCCAATATATAGAAGGAAAGTCTTAAACTGAATATCACAGGTCTGAATTTCAGCTGAGAGTCAGGCAAGCTCTGCTCCTTCCCTCGGTGACATAATGAAGTATATCAGAAAATTCTGTAACCTGCATCAAATTGATTAATAAATATTTTACATTGTTTAATTAACTGAAAGTTTTATATTTTAATTAAAATGATGAGAAACATTCTATTCATGATTACTCTGCTATATTTCATTCAATTACTGTCAGAAGTCAGGGGAATGATGGTGGCACAGTCTTACAAGATATAACAAACAATCATTTTCAGATCTGCTTGCCCACTCTGCAGTGTATGGGAGGGACCCCCAGAGACAATTCAGCAGAACCTCGACTCTCCTGGAAATCAGGGTGAGTTGGCAGCCATCATTGTTGAGAATTGTAGTTCCTCCACAAAACCGAGGCTGGCTTAGAGAACTGGTATATCTTACTCTCCTGGAAATCAGGTAGAGCTTATAGCCATCAATGTTGGCAGTTGTAGTTCTTTAGCAGGGGCAGATCCACACCCTTCTGGAGATTTATTTTGGTGGGGTCTGTGGTCACCTTGCTGTCCTGTCATCAAACAGCACTGGAATGGATCCATCTAAAATCAATATTCCTCTCTAGGCTGTTTCTGTGATTTATACAATTATTTCACTCCATTAATCTTAGTATTTCCATCATTAAATATACAAATCTATTCACAAGGTGAAATGTGGGCTGCGCCGTGCTGATCCACCTGACACACTGTGGGTGAAAATAAATCTCTCAATATTCCCTTACAAATTTGCAGACTTGCCGCTGCATAAACAGTGTTATTATTTTAATTAGGGTCATTCACAAACCACAAAGACATAAAGGAAATTATTTAATTCAGCATTTTATCATTCACTGCTCAGGATTCCTTGTCCCTGGAACACATCGGAGTGTAGTTGGGGGGTGCAGTCAATATGACCCATTCACTTCCACAGAGTAAATACTAAGGCTCTGTTCACATCTAGGCATCCTGGATCTCGCAC
Source organism: Glandirana rugosa (assembly GCA_018402905.1). NCBI lineage: Eukaryota > Metazoa > Chordata > Amphibia > Anura > Ranidae > Glandirana > Glandirana rugosa. Next base: position 209,833 of record BLSH010392819.1, read on the forward strand.
AGAATCGCCGTGATTCTGCTCACTATCTCAAATCACGGCAAATCGCAGGGTGCCCTGACGATTCTCATCACTTCCAATGGCACCCCGATCACGGCACAATTTTGCCGCGATTGTCGCCCATCGAATAGCAGTAAAATCACGCAAGCAGAATCGCAGGACACGTCGCCCAAAAGAAGTTAATCTCAGCCTGCTCTGCGAGAACGGGCTGAGATTCAAACCATGTATGGGCAGGCTGAATATACCCAAGTTGTTCGACGAGCAAGCTCCCCCCCCTCTTCCTGGTCTGTGGGCTGCATGCTCAGATAAGGGTCTGGTATGGATTTTTTTTGGGGGGGGGGGGGGGGGGGTAGGACACCACACCATTTTTTTTTTCTTATTTTTTCGTTGCCGACAATTCTTTTTTTACATTCAGCTGTCAGCAGGGAACCCCGCTGACAGCTGATGACTCATCGGTTAAGGACGCAGCGGCCGCCCACTTCCTAACAACCGGAAAAAAAGCACGTTCAAATATGCAAAACGCACCGGAAAACAGCATCAACCGCAATTGCATAGATGTAGACCTAGCTGTAGGAAGGTTTTTTAGGGTAAGAGAGGTTCATTTTTTTGTAGGAAGGGTTCATTAAAGTAAGACAGGTTAGTTTGTGTTGTAGGAATGTTTATATAGGGTAAGTGGGATTAATTTGTTTTTCATAGGAAGGATTCTTTAGGGCAAGGGAGGTTAATTTGTGGTGTAGGAAGGGTTTGTTAGGGTAAGAGAGGTTAACTTGTGGTGTAGGAAGTTTTATTTTGGGTAAAAGAGGTTCATTTGTTATATAGGAAGGGTGTATTACAGTAAGACTGGGTAATTTCTGTTGCAGGAAGGTTTCTTTAGGATAACAGTGGTTAATTTAGAGTTGTAGAAAGGGTCCTTTGTGGAAAGAGTGATTGATTTGTGTTGTAGGCAGGTTTTTTTTTTTTTTAGGGTAAGAGTTTCCATTGTGTTGTAGGAAGGGTTATTTACAGTAACAGTGGCTAATTTGAGTTTTAAGAAGGGTTCATTAGGATAAGAGAGATTTTGTGTTGTAGGAAGGTTCCTTTAGCTTAGGATAAGAGAGGTTAGTTTGTTCTGTAGGAAGGGTTCATTCCAGTAAGCTCATCAGTTTGTGTTGTAGGAATGTTTATTTGGGGTAAAAAAGGTTAGTTTGCATTGCAGGAAGGGCTCTTTAGGATACAATGTTAATTTGTGTTGTAGAAAGGTTTCTTTAGGGTAAGAGTGGTTAATTTGTTTTGTAGGAAGGGTCCTTTGTGAAAAGACACGGATACGATGTTAATTTGTGTTGTAGAAAGCGTTCTTTACTGTAAGAGTGGTAACTTTGTGTTGCAGGAAGGTTTCTTTAGGGTAAGAAAGATAGAAAGATTAATTTGTGTTGTACGAAGCGTGGTTTTGGACAAGAGAGGTCATTTGTTTTGTAGGAAGGGTTTTTTAAAATAAGAGAGAGGTAATGGTTTTGATTTACTAAAACTGGGAAATGCAAAATCAGGTGCAGCTCTGCATAGTGCCCAATAAGCTTCCAGTTTTTTTGTCAAAGCTTAATTGGATAAGCTGAAGTTAGAAGCTGATTGGCTACCATGCACAGCTGCACAACATTTTGCACTCTCCAGTTTTGGTAAATCAACCCCACTGTGTGTTTACAGTAAGAGCAGTTAGTTTGTGGTGTAGGAGGGGTTTTGTGGGAAGGGTTCATTACAAAAAGACTGGTTAGTTAGTGCTTTGGGAAGGTTTCTTTAGAGTAAGAAGTTATGATGCGATTTGATTTTCTTTCCAAGTAAAATTGCTTGAGTCCCCTATCAACACAGTCAGTGTTAATGGGGGAATTCCTCTCGCAGCCCTATAGTGTTCTGCCCGTGGGGAGGCTTCCCTGCTGCAGAACACAATGATTACTGCTAGCAGCTATAATTACCTGCATTAATCACCTGCAAAAAACAGGCTGGTTATACTGAAGTCAATTGATGGACCGATTTTAGTACAAACAGCTGCCCATAGATGAATCAAATCTCGTCTGGCCCATGTTGAACTGACTGAGATTCAATCCATCTATGGCCAACTTAAGAGCAGTTTTGTGGACAACGTAATCAATTTGTGTTGTAGGAAGGTTGCTTTAGGCTGGGTTCACACTAGTCCGATTCTGGGACCTACATGAGGAGCACAAGTTGCATTACGTCACAAAAACAATGATTCCCTATGAGAGCCGTCTTAACTGGTCCGACGTGTGTTTTTCAAAGTCGGAGCGACTTTGAAAAAGGTTCCTGTGCTACTTTTTTCCGACTTTGATCCTACTTCAGCCCATTGAAAGGCATTGAAGTCGGATCAAAGTCGTATCAGTGTCTTCAAGGGGGACAGCCGAGAAGACCGGCAAAAGAGCAGAAGACGCCACAGAGAAGGAGAAGAAAGAAGACCCCTCAGAAGATGAAAGACCCCGCAAAAGAGCCAAAGAAAAGAAGACACCGGAGAGGGGAGAAGACCGCCGGAGCTGCTTTAATAAAATATTTTAAAAAGCTGTGTGTTTTTTTTGTGTACATATTTCTTTCCAGGTAAATGGGTAGGGGTACGATGTACCCCATACTCATTTACATAGGGTGGGGGGCTGGCATCTGGGGGCCCCCTTGTTAAAGGGGGCTTCCAGATTCCGATAAGCCCCCGCCCGCAGACCCCGACAACCAACGGCCAGGGTTGTCGGGAAGAGGCCCTTGTCCTCATCAACATGGGGACAAGGTGCTTTGGGGTGGGGGGCGCAGAGACCCAAAGCATCCATACTCCCCATGTTGAGGGCACGCGGCCTGGTACGGTCCAGGAGGGGGGGGCGCTCGCTTGTCCCCACCCCCTTTCCTGGCCTGCCGGGCTGCGTGCTCGGATAAGGGTCTGGTATGGATTTTGGGGGGGACCCCACGCTGTTTTTTCGGCATGGGTTCCCCTTAAAATCTGTACCAGACCAAAGGGCCTGGTATGCTCCTGGAGGGGGACCCCATGTCAGTTTTTTTTTTAAATTTGGCGTGGAGTTCCCCTTCAAAATCCCCAGAGCACAAAGTGCCTGGCATTGTCTGGATCAAAGTCGGATCCCTGTTCACAGACAAACGGTCCTACTTTGACCCTATGTAGGACCATAAATCGCACAGCAGGGTAGGATCAAAGTTGGACCGTTTTTTTGTCGGATAGTGTGAACCCAGCCTTAACGTAGGAAAGGTAAGAGTGATTAATTTGTGACGAAAAAAAGCTTTTTTAGGGTTAGAGAGATTGAATTATGGTATAGGAAATGTCTTTAGGATAAAAGGGGTTAATTTGTGGTGTAGGAAGTGTTCTTTAGAGTATGGTTTCCGGGGACAGTCCCCGGTCTGAGGAGACTGTCCCTAGAACAAATCTGTCCCCACTTTTGTCCCCGGCTTGCAGGGGTACTAGGTGTGTGATTGAGGGTAATGAAGCACTCCCAAGAAGCCCCATAAATGCACCTGACTGGATCACACACAAGGCTTTACAGAGCTGCATCAATCCAACCTGGATCGATGCAAACTTGCCAAGCAATGTGACTGAGCTGGGACTTGATGTGCAGAGATACAGCCGCATAAGCCGATACTCTTCTTCTAGTTCCGGCTGCACAGTCTGTCAGAGCGACGGAGTGATATCCTGTGAGGCACAGAACCTGCCCGGCTCTCTCACAGCACAGGAGGGAAGGGGGCGGGCACTGTGCACAGTCTAGTGGCAGCTTTTATACCCGATCTGGAGAGCGAGGAGGGAGGCTCCCATTCCTATCTCAGTGTACAGAGATGGATTGAGGTAAACTTCCTGATCCTGCAACTTTTGCTTTGCACTCATTTCAGTTTGTGCTGCATATAGTGTCCCATGTGTGGCTCTGCAAGCAAGGAGAGAATATGTATTACTGCTGTTGGGTGCTGCTGGCCATTACATGTACAGTATGTGCCCCTGAACACACTCTGCATTCTCTCTGTAATGCAATGGTGAGCCCTGCATTCTCTGCGTAATTTAATGGTGAGCCTTGCATTCTCTGTGTAAGGTAATGGTGAGCTCTGCATTCTATGTGTAATGCATTGGTGAGCGCTGCATTCTCTGTGTAACACACTGGTGAGCCCCCTGCATTCTCTGTGTAATCAATGGTGAGCCCTGCATTCTCTGTGTAATGCGCTGGTGAGCCCCCTGCATTCTCTGTGTAATCAATGGTGAGCCCTGCATTCTCTGTGTAATGCGCTGGTGAGCCCCGTGCATTCTTTGTGTAATGTGCTGATGACCCCTGCATTCTCTGTGTAATGCACTGGTGACCCCTGCATTTTCTGTGTAATGCACTGGTGACCCATGCATTTTCTGTGTAATGCACTGGTGACCCCTGCATTTTCTGTGTAATGCACTGGTGACCCCTGCATTCTCTGTGTAATGTAATGGTGAGCCCTGCATTCTCTGTGTAATCAATGGTGACCCCTGCATTCTCTGTGTAATGTATTGTGAGCCCTGCATTCTCTGTGTAACGCACTGGTGAGCCCTGCATTTTCTGTGTAATGCACTGGTGAGCCCTGCATTCTCTGTGTAATGTAATGTGAGCCCTGCATTCTCTGTGTAATGCACCGGTGAGCTCTGCATTTTCTGTGTAATGCACTGGTGACCCCTGCATTCTCTGTGTAATGCACTGGTGACCCCTGCATTCTCTGTGTAACGCACTGGTGACCCCTGCATTCTCTGTGTAATGCAGTGGTGACCCCTGCATTTTCTGTGTAATGCACTGGTGACCCCTGCATTTTCTGTGTAATGCACTGGTGACTCCTGCATTCTCTGTGTAATGTAATGTGAGCCCTGCATTCTCTGTGTAATCATTCTCTGTGTAATCAACGATGAGCCCTGCATTCTCTGTGTAATGCACTGGTGAGCCCCGTGCATTCTCTGTGTAATGCACTGGTGACCCCTGCATTCTCTGTGTAATGCACTGGTGACCCCTGCATTCTCTGTGTAATGCACTGGTGACCCATGCATTTTCTGTGTAATGCACTGGTGACCCCTGCATTCTCTGTGTAATGTAATGTGAACCCTGCATTCTCTGTGTAACACACTGGTGAGCCCTGCATTTTCTGTGTAATGCACTGGTGAGCCCTGCATTTTCTGTGTAATGCACTGGTGACCCCCGCATTCCGTGTAATGTAATGTGACCCCTGCATTCTCTGTGTAACGCACTGGTGAGCCCTGCATTTTCTGTGTAATGCACTGGTGACCCCTGCATTCTCTGTGTAACACACTGGTGACCCCTGCATTCTCTGTGTAATGCAATGGTGAGCCCTGCATTCTCTGTGTAAAGCAATGGTGAGCCCTGCATTCTCTGTGTAATGCAATAGTGAGCCCTGCATTCTCTGTGTAATGCAATAGTGAGCCCTGCATTCTCCGTGTAATGCACTGATGAGCCCTGCATTCTCTGTGTAATGTAATGGTGAGCCCTGCATTCTCTGTGTAATGTAATGGTGAGCCCTGCATTCTCTGTGTAATGTAATGATGAGCCCTGCATTCTCCGTGTAATGCAATTGTAAACCCTGCATTCTCTGTGTAATGTAATGTGACCCCTGCATTCTCTGTGTAATGCACTGGTGACCCCTGCATTTTCTGTGTAATGCACTGGTGACCCATGCATTTTCTGTGTAATGCACTGGTGACCCATGCATTCTCTGTGTAATGTAATGTGAACCCTGCATTCTCTGTGTAACACACTGGTGAGCCCTGCATTTTCTGTGTAATGCACTGGTGAGCCCTGCATTTTCTGTGTAATGCACTGGTGACCCCCGCATTCTGTGTAATGTAATGTGACCCCTGCATTCTCTGTGTAACGCACTGGTGAGCCCTGCATTTTCTGTGTAATGCACTGGTGACCCCTGCATTCTCTGTGTAACGCACTGGTGACCCCTGCATTCTCTGTGTAATGCAATGGTGAGCCCTGCATTCGCTGTGTAATGCAATGGTGAGCCCTGCATTCTCTGTGTAATGCAATAGTGAGCCCTGCATTCTCTGTGTAATGCACTGATGAGCCCTGCATTCTCTGTGTAATGTAATGGTGAGCCCTGCATTCTCTGTGTAATGTAATGGTGAGCCCTGCATTCTCTGTGTAATGTAATGATGAGCCCTGCATTCTCTGTGTAATGCAATTGTAAACCCTGCATTCTCTGTGTAATGTAATGTGACCCCTGCATTCTCTGTGTAATGTACTGGTGAGCCCTGCATTCTCTGTGTAATGCACTGGTGACCCCTGCATTTTCTGTGTAATGCACTGGTGACCCATGCATTTTCTGTGTAATGCACTGGTGACCCATGCATTTTCTGTGTAATGCACTGGTGACCCCTGCATTCTCTGTGTAATGTAATGTGAACCCTGCATTTTCTGTGTAACACACTGGTGAGCCCTGCATTTTCTGTGTAATGCACTGGTGAGCCCTGCATTTTCTGTGTAATGCACTGGTGACCCCCGCATTCTGTGTAATGTAATGTGACCTCTGCATTCTCTGTGTAACGCACTGGTGAGCCCTGCATTTTCTGTGTAATGCACTGGTGACCCCTGCATTCTCTGTGTAACACACTGGTGACTCCTGCATTCTCTGTGTAATGCAATGGTGAGCCCTGCATTCTCTGTGTAATGCAATGGTGAGCCCTGCATTCTCTGTGTAATGCAATGGTGAGCCCTGCATTCTCTGTGTAATGCACTGATGAGCCCTGCATTCTCTGTGTAATGTAATGGTGAGCCCTGCATTCTCTGTGTAATGTAATGGTGAGCCCTGCATTCTCTGTGTAATGTAATGGTGAGCCCTGCATTCTCTGTGTAATGTAATGATGAGCCCTGCATTCACTGTGTAATGCAATTGTAAACCCTGCATTCTCTGTGTAATGTAATGTGACCCCTGCATTCTCTGTGTAATGTAATGGTGAGCCCTGCATTCTCTGTGTAATGCACTGGTGACCCCTGCATTTTCTGTGTAATGCACTGGTGACCCCTGCATTCTCTGTGTAATGCACTGGTGACCCCTGCATTCTCTGTGTGATGCACTGGTGACCCCTGCATTCTCTGTGTAATGCACTGGTGACCCCTACATTCTCTGTGTAATGCATTGGTGACCCCTGCATTCTCTGTGTAATGCAATGGTGAGCCCTGCATTATCTGTGTAATGCACTGGTGAGCCCTGCATTCTCTGTGTAATGCAGTGGTGACCCCTGCATTCTCTGTGTAATGTAATGGTGAGCCCTGCATTCTCTGTGTAAAGTAATGGTGAGCCCTGCATTCTCTATGCAATGTAATGGTGAGCCCTGCATTCTCTGTGTAACACACTGGTGAGCCCCCTGCATTATCTGTGTAACGCACTGGGAAGCCCTGCATTCTCTGTGTCATGCAATGGTGAGCCCTGCATTCTCTGGGTAATTATTATTATACAGGATTTATATAGCGCCAACAGTTTGCGCAGCGCTTTACAATAAAGAAGGGACACAGTACAATTACAATACAGTTCAATACAGAAGCAATAGGAGGGCCCTGCTCATAGAGCCTACAATCTAAAGGGAGGGGGAGGTGGTACAAAAGGTAATGGCTGCAGGGGATGATCTGATAGAGGTGGCTCAAGGCACTGGTGAGCTCTGCATTTTGTAGGTAACATAGCACGCTTCTGGGCCCTGCATTCTTTATGTAGCGCACACTACTGAACTCCGCACTCTTTTTTTTCTATCTTATCTTTATAACATTTGGTAGTCATATCCCAAAAAATTCTACATTATCTTTTTTTTTTTATCTCATGGACGAAATGTGAGAAATAACATATATAGTATATCACACAGTCATTCCATAAACACATAGCACATACACTGCATACATCATTTGAGGAAAATATGCTTATAAAATAGTTTACCAGTTGCCAATAAAAAAAAACAAAAAAACATGTCCCCGGATTTCATTTTAAAAATCTGGTCACCTTACTTTAGAGTAAAAGTGGTTTGTTCAGGGTAAGAGTGGTTAAGCTGTACAATATCCAATCACCTGAAGTAACAATGGCAAAATAATATAATTATTTATTTTTTTATTTCAGGTACTTATATAGTGCTGTCAATTTACGCAGCGCTTTACATATATATTGTGCATTCACATCAGTCCCTACCCTCAAGGAGCTTACAATCTAAATATCTACATATACTAGGGCCAATTTAGACAGGAGCCAATTAACATACCATATAATTGAAAAAAGACTTAGGTTGCTATCTCCTGCAACCTCTTGACAGCCATTTCCTGTTTATATGCACTCCAGTAATGGCTGCCTGGCATTTCTCAGAGCAGGTTTACTGATGGTATGACAGGGGACAACGCATGAGCACAATTGGAATACAGGGACAAAGCGCTGTCACCCTAAACCAGGAAGTGCCTGAACAGGGACCTTCATGGCATAGTCTCCAGCAATTATTTTAATGAATCTGAAGATTTACACATTTTGAAGTTTAATAATCTTCTTTTTTTAAATAAGATATTTCCTTTTTATTATATACAGTTTTTAGGTTCAGTAACATCACAACTGTGTCTCTGTGCTTCTCTATGCAACAAAGCTAACTTTGGCTGGTGGAAGGGGTCAGCAAGGTACAGTACATAGCTCCTGGAAAACCTCAGAGCACCCTGTCACAGTACTCATCTCAAGAGCCTGCAGCCCTGATGCAAATATCACAATGGCTTGATAATAGATCACAGTCTGGAGGAATTGACATTCCTATACAGGCTGCATTCTCATGCAGATCACCCTAGGTAACATGTGATGATGAGCTTCCAGGATTGAAAGGATTGAAGCCAGTGAATGAAAGGGATTAGCCAGGGACAGCCAGGATCAAAAGGAGAGACCTACATGATCCTGGATATCCTTGAAGCAGTAAACAAGGTGGTTTCTGTCCGATTTACTGCAGCACATTGTGAGAAGCTCACAGTGTGCTGTTATATCAGAGCAAACAATTTCAGTACAGGAGAGGAGCTTGTATAACTGTTCAACACTGAAGGGAAAACTGATGTTCAGATTTAAGTGCACATTTGAGGAATCATGTTAACCGGTAAGTATTCAGGAAGCGGGAGGGGTTACTCATCACGCATATATTCCCTCCGAGCCTGACAATGGGCAGATGACTCCTCTATGGCCCAGCAAGGTTCAGCATTCCACGTGCCAATTTATAGTACATCAGGTCTGGAGAGACAGAGGAGTTTATCCCATCTCTAATACACACAAGAAAAGCGCTCGGATAAATCAACCACCTTATTTACAAACATTTGAAAATATCGGCAAAGTGATCAATGTTCACAATGTTCACAGAGGTTCCCCAATAAATATGAGTCGACACCTCGGGCCTCTCACTTCAGTATCTCATTGAATTAATCATCCGATTATTTATTTCTGTAATCACAAATGCAAGACAGTAGAAAATGTACTGAAGTATAACGAGGAGCTGTACACAACTCTACCTGAAATGTCTCCAAATTCCCATCAGCCACTCATTTATTCCACACCAGATGCACAAAGGCTTCCGGCTAGAGAACTCCACTGACAATTTATCACGCCGAGAAACAAGATTGATCAGTTTTTCAGGAATCTCCGTCGGCGTTTATGCCGGTAGGGAGGGGAACTGCTACTCGGAGATCGCTAGCATTGAAATAAGTTGAAAATAATTACAACTGTCGAGCAATGGATCGTAAACAGCCGAGGACAGAAAGACGGGAAAAAATAAACACAATGGGAAAATGAAACACAGAGCTTATATTTACCAAAAAAGGAAAAATGACACCAGAAGTTTCAAAAAAACATAGCCACACTCTTGAGTGTCTGTAAGGCAAAGCCTCGTACACACGAGCCGATTGTCGTACGGCCGCACGTCCAACTTTTGTCCAAATTGGCTGTCGGCAGTTCTGTCCAGCGTACTGACGGTAGTCAAGTAATCGTCCAACAAAGCCAAACGTAGTGATGTGTTACGAGTGTATAACGAAGAATTTCAGGTGAATGTGATTTGTGAATTAGTAACGCAGGTTTACATGGCTGAACACTTCCTGGATTCCGAGCATGCATGTTTGTACTTCCAACTTTTGTTGGCCAACTTCTGTACACATGAGCCAACAATCGACCAACGCCTTGTTGGCCAACAAAAGTTTTCTAGTCTTGTCAGCCAACTTCTCTTGGACGACAATTGGAAATTGGCTGTTGAATCGCGTGTATTAACGGTGTGATTATCGGCCAACAGGCTGTTGGACAACCGTTGTTGGCCAACAATCGGACCGTGTGTACAGGCCTTTAATCCCGGCAAGACTACACCCAGTATAAATCTGCCCTACAAACATACAATTTCTACCTCCACACTATTTTTTCACTCTCACTAACACCCTCTCATACAGTCCCTGTCAACTCTTTTCTACCTTTAACTCCCTAATTTTTCCTTCACTACCTCCACCCACTAACTCACTCACTGCCCAGGATTTTGCAAATCACTTCAAAAATAAGACTGATGCAAATCATGATGAGATCTCCATTGTACAGATATCTCTTGCACCTAACATTCTGCGTCCACCTGCACAATCAATACTTCCCTCGTTTAACAATGGTACTATACAGGAGGTCACTACATTTTTTTTAATGTCTACCAAGTCACTTGCCCCCTGAACCCCGTTCCCTCACATATACTACGGTCACCCTCTCTCCTATGCTCTCTAACTCACATTCTCAATCTCTCCTCTTCTGCAGGTGTGTTCTCCAACCCTCTAAAAACTGGATTTTTTGACTTACCGTAAAATCCCTTTCTCTGAGTTCATCAACAGGCACAGTGACTCTTAGGACTAAGTGGGTTATACTGCCCTCTTCAGGAGTTTACTAGGCAGAACAGGCAGTTCTAACAGCAAAAAGAACAGTAACAGACAGCCCCTCCCAGGGGGCAGTCCCCACTGGCAGATAACCCCACACCCAGCTCTGCTATCTCAGTTTGTAGCAAGCAGTGCAACATCAGAGGGGTGGGTGCTGTGCCTGTCGACGAACTCAGAGAAAGGGACTTTACGGTAAGTCAAAAAAATCCCGTTTTCTCTTTCGTTCGTCGACAGCCACATCGACTCTTAGGACTAAGTGTGATGTCCAAAAGGAGTGCCAAATATGAGGGGTGGATAACAGTACACCCAACCGAACCCTCAGTGAGGAAACACGCATGTCTCACACGGCCGCCTGCAAAACTTTGCGGCCAAACGCAGCATCCGAGGATGCTAAAACATCAACTTTGTAAAACTTTGAGAAGGCGTGCACAGAGGACCAAGTAGCCGCTTTGAACACTTGAGGCACAGATGCCTGATGTTGAAAAGCACAGGAAGTGCTAATCGCCCTGGTAGAGTGAGCCGTGACTGGAAAAGGAGGCTCCAGACCCCGAACAGCATAGGCTCGGGTCACCGTCTGTCTAATCCAACATGAGATAGTAGCCGATGAGGTCGCCAAACCTTTGCATGGACCATCCACCACGACAAAGGTAGCATCCGACCTCCGAACAACATCCAGGGAGTGCAAGGCAACCTCCTTAGGGTGAGACGGGCCTGGGCATAGCGAAGGAAGGACAATGTCCTCATTGATGTGGAAAGAGGACACCACCTTCGGCAAAAAAGAAGGTGACGGACGCAAGACCGCCTTATCCTTATGTAGGACCAGATAAGTAGACCAACAAGACAGAGCCGCCAACTCAGACACCCGCCGAGCGGATGTGATAGCCACAAGGAAAGCCACCTTCTGCGAAAGCAAATGCAGAGAGATTTCCCTGATATTCTCAAAAGGCGGCTTCTGAAGTACTGAGAGGACCAAATTGAGGTCCCAGGGCGCCAAAGGTGACCGTACCTGGGGGGCGACATGTCGAACCCCCTGCACAAAAGTACGGATCAATGAATGCATCACCAAAGGACGCTGAAAAAAGATCCCCAGATACCCCAGATGACGGCTGCTGGAGCCGAAACATGTCGGGTTTCCTGACCCTTTCTGTCACTTTTTACTGAGAGCTCTTTTTTATTCTATACATTGTGAGTATTATTCAAAACAGTTGTGGATTTGAACACTTATACACAGCTTATAACCTTGAACTGCACTTAACACACATGAACCAATGAGTTGTGGGAAATATTTATATACAGATTTCATCTTTTAAAATTTTTTTGAACATTTGTTTCTGAACAGACTGTATATATTTTTATCTCTTACAATTTATAATTGTTTTGGGCGCTGCAATTTGTGATGGGCTGAAAAAAGATCGCCAGAGCAGAAACCTGACCCTTGATAGTGCTCAACGCCAGTTTCTGGTCGAGGCCCTTCTGTAGGAAGGCCAGAACCCGAGACACCGAGAAAGAATGAGAGTTCCATCCCCCGGCTTCGCACCAGGCGATGTAAGCCTACCAGGTGCGGTGGTCAACCATACGTGAAGTGGCCTTACGTGCCTTCAACATGGTAGGAATCACCGAGTCTGAGACACCTCGATCCCTCAACACCTGGGATTCAATAGCCAGGCCGTTAAAGCCAGAGAGGGTAAAGCAGGATGCAAGATGGGCCCCTGGGACAGAAGGTCCTCGCAAACGGGAGCCGCCAGGGGACGTCTACCACCATGCGTACTACGTCTGCGTACCAAGGACGCCTTGGCCAATCTGGAGCTACCAGAATGGTCGGTATACCCTCCACTTCTATTCTGCGCAGAAGGCACAGAAGTAGTTTGAGAGGAGGGAAGGCATAGATGAGTCAATACCGATCCCACGGAGCTACAAGAACATCTGCTGCATCCGCTAAGGGGTCCCTTGTCCTGCTCACGAAGGTCTGCACCTTCCAATTGAGGCGGGACGCTAGCAAGCCCACGTCCGGGACGCCCCATCTCAGACAAATCTGATGAAACACATCCGGGTGCAGGGACCACTCTCCCTGGTCCAGGCGCTGACGGCTGAGATAGTCCGCCTGCCAATTTTCTACGCCCGGTATGTGGACGGCAGAAATTGCTGGAATGTGGCTATCTGCCCACAGCAGGATGGGAGCCACCTCCAAGGCCGCAGCTGAGCTTCTTGTCCCGTCCTGGTGGTTCACGTATGCTACCGCAGTGGCATTGTCCGACTGAACCCGGACAGGGCATCCGTGTAGTCTTGACGTCCAATGGGAGAGGCAGCACCAAATCTCCCCCAATTCCAGAACATTGATCGGGTGGCGAGACTCCTCCTGAGAGCAGCCCCAGGACTCCACCCCAGCCTGTCAGGCTGGCGTCCATTGTGATCACTGTCCAGTGAAGGGGGAGGAAGGACTTCCCCGACCGAAGAGCCGGGGACCGCAGTCACCAGAGCAGCGAGGCCCTCACTTGGTGATCCATCCTGATCACCTGATCCAGGGAAGATGGGGACCTGTCCCATCTCAGGAGAATCTCCCGTTGCAGAACCCGGGTGTGGTACTGAGCATAAGGGACCGCCTCGAAGGAGGCCACCATTAGGCCCAGGACCCGCATGCAAAACCAGAGTGAGGCCCATTTCTGGGACAGCAGGGACCGAACCGCCGACTGAAGCGTCTGCCGCTTGGTTGGCGGAAGGAAAACATTCGCCTGGGCCGCATCCAGGATCAGCCCCAGATATTCCAGGTGGTGAGAAGGAATCAGGACCGACTTCGGGAGTTTGATCACCCATCCGAATTCCTGCAGAGTGTGCAGGGTAATCGTCACATCGTCCCTGAGCGCTGGAGCCGACTCCGCTTGCAGGAGAAGGTCATCTAGATACGCCACCACCGCGATACGCCTCTGCCTCAGCAGAGCCAGAACTGGGGCCAGCAGTTTGGTGAAGACCCAAGGCGCCGAGGCCAGGCCAAACGGGAGAGCCACGAACTGGTAGTGATCCTCCCCCAACGCAAAGTGCAGGAAGCGCTGGTGCTGAGCGCAGATGGGAACATGCAGGTATGCATCTTTGATGTCGAGGGAGGCCAGGAAATCGCCCTGGTGCAGGGCCGCTACTACCGAGCGGACCGACTCCATCCGAAACTGGCGGATGCGCACAAACCTGTTGAGGTCCTTCAGATACAGGATGGGACGAACCCCATCCTTCCTCGGAACCACGAAAAGGTTGGAATAAAAACCTTGGGAACGTTCCGCCCAAGGAACGGGGACAATCACCCCTTGACCCAGCAGGTCCTGCACAGCCCCAAACAGGGCCCACAGCCTACCCGCAGGCAGCTGCAGGTTGGAGGCGAAGAACCTGTCTGGGGGCGGGAACGGAATTCTATGCTGTACCCCGAGGAGACCACCTCAAGCACCCAGCGGTCCAAGATACGGGAGGAACACCTGTCCGCGAACCCCAGGAGACGTTCGGTGTTCGGGTGGGGGCAACCTTTCATGCGGAGGAGACCTTGTCCTCAGGTTTGGTGCACTTATGCAGCCAGGGACGCTTCTGTCCACCCACGGGGGCCTTGGCGGGCTGTGAACCCTTGCTCAAGGCGCAGGAGGGACGAAAAGGCCGCCTATAGCCCGGAAAGGAAGGCCCCTGACGGTGACGGGAGTCCGTATTCCTCCTAGGCTCCGGGAGGAAGGAACTCTTCCCTCCAGTGATATTTTTGATCATCTCGTTCGAGGAGTCACCGAAGAGCCGCCCCCCCTGAAAGGCAAGTCCGCCAGGGCCTTCTTAGAAGGCAGGTCCACAGACCAGCACTTCAGCCAAAGCCACTGCCTGGCCACCACAGAGACCGCGGACACCTTGGATATCAGGGGGGCTGCGTCCAGGGCAGCATCGCACAGATACTGAGCCACCTGGACCATCCAATCAGCAAGATCCACACACTCAGGAGAAGCCTGAGTCCTGCTCAACTCGCTGTGCAACCACTTTGCCCCCTGTCAGCCGTGTCCTTAAAGGATGGCGTGCCCTCCACCGGGATAGTGGTCACCTTGCACAGGCGGGACACCGGTGGGTCAACCACAGGGGGGTGATGCCCACTTCTTCAACAATTTATCCTCAAAGGGATAACGCACAGCGAAAGGCTTTAGAACGGGGGGGGGGGGCTCTGAGGCCGAGCCCAATCCTTATAAACAAACTTATCCAGAAAGTCCACATACGGAAAGACCTTAGCCGCAGGGCCCGGTCTATGTGACCCGAAGGGGACAGGCACCCTCTGAGAGGGTCCCGCAGCTTCTTCCAATCGCTGGGTCTCACGCACTGAGGTAATCAGAGCGTCTACAAAAATCTTCTCGTGCGCAGCAGTGGACGTCTCAGACTCATCCCCGCTATCAGGAGCGGGAACCTCGCCATCCGACAGCTCGAGGGGGGTCCCCGCAACGGAGGAGCCCCCCTCGCGGTCCAAGTCCTCCCCCACAGAAGGGGGGGGGCAAGGGGCGCTTTTTGGCATCCCTGAGGTCCAACATCGACTCTACCCGGGAAACAAATGTCTCCAGGACCGTCGACATCGCGTCTACTAGAGCCCCTGAAGTGCTGGCTGCAGGCACCAAGAGGTCCGGTGGGGAAGCACCTGCATCGGCTGCCATAATGTCACCCACCCTGGCAGTGCCAAAAAAAAATAAGGCCTATTGCCAGGAGAACACTGCACCCCCCATCCCACAGCTGAGCAAGGCTGGGCAGAAGGGACACCCCGAAGGTACTCAACACCCGACCAGGAGAGGAGCTGCCTGCTGCTGCTGTCCACCGCTGTCGCTGCCTTCACCCGCTCCTGCTTCCCACTGCCGCTGTGCTCAGAGCCGATGCCACTGCCAGGGAGAACCGCGCCATGCTGGGGGGGGTAAATCAGCGCCAAAAACCGGCCAGGACTGCCCCCAAGCACTCACATCCACGTGCACACACAGGGAAAATGGCCACCCTGCACACTAGAGGCCAAACACCTCTAACAGGGCTGCGGCTACACAAAAATGGCCGCCGGACGCTCCCTAGGCCTTAAAAATGTGGCCGGCTACAAGAAAATGGCTCCGGGTGCCGGCAAAATGGCCGCCAAGCGCGCCGACTGCAGAGCACAAAAAGGGGGGGTGGAGGTGGAGGGAGACCAGCTAGGGCCCCTTATCCAAGAAAACCACCCTGGAAGCCCCCATAGGGGAGGGGGGTGCGACAGCGGGTCCCGGAGGGATGGGGCACTAGTGAGGAAGAGGGGGAGGAAACCACCCATCACGCTCACCCCGGAGGGGGGACCCGCCAGCTCCCCCCCAGACCCCCGAGGGGGGGACATACTTACCTCATTTAGTCGGGCGGTGCCGGGATCCTGCCCGAGACAGTGTTCGCGCTCCCGGCTAGGCCGGAGGGAGCTGCCGGCCCAGGGCGCACTACATGCGACGGTGGGGCGTTTAACCCGTGGAGCCATCCCGTTCGCTTCAGGGTCTGTCGCGGTCGACCCAGCACAAAGCATCCAGTCTAACCTGTGATGGCCGGCTGGGGAGACCAACTGGGTCCGAGACCCAGCCTGTTGCCCACCACAGCTGCTTGATTGAAGTCTTCATTTGTGAGGCTGCCCCAGGACAGCCGAAAGTGGACCAGAGAGGTACCACAGATCACAACAGGGAGCCTAGGTCTAACTCCTTGCACTAGGCAGAAAAAACTGAGCTAGCAGAGCTGGGTGTGGGGCCTGCCTGGGAGGGGCTGTGTCTGTTACTGTTCTTTTTATTGTTAAAACTGCCAGTTCTGCCTAGTAAACTCCTGAAGAGGGCAGTATAACCCACTTTGTCCTAAGAGTCGCTGTGCCTGTCGACGAACGAAAGAGAAATAGGCTCTGGTCATTCCCACACTTAAAAAGCCCTTGCTGGACCCCACCAGTCTTAGTCTAAGACCCATCTTCTTGCTCCCTTTTACCTCTAAACTCTTTGAATGCCTAGTCTACAACCGCCTGAGCTACCACCTTACTTTGAATAACCTTCTTGACCCCATTCAGTCTAGATTTCGCCCATAACACTGCACAGAAAATACTCTCCTTAAACTCACAAACGACTTACTAATGGCTAAAGCCAATGGTCACTATTCTGTACTATTACTATTGGACCTCTCTGCTGCTTTTGATACAGCTGAACACCCCCTCCCCCTCAAAAAGGTGACTGTACTCTTCATTGGTTGTTATCTAACCTATCTCACTGCACCTTCAGTGTCAATTACAACTCTACATGCTTCTCTCCTCTTCCTTTTTCCATCTGGGCACCCCTAAGGTTCAATCCTTGTGCTTCATCTATTCTCAATCTACACCTCCTCCCTGGGTCAGCTGATAGCCAATAACATGTCCATACTGACAATACCCAAGTCTATCTTTGACCCCTCACTCAGCTCACACCATCAGTTTCCTCACATATCACTATTTTACTAGCAGACATAGTATGGTTGTCACACCACATTGTCAAGCTCAGTCTATCCAAAACTGAGCTCCTAATATTTCCTCCCCCACGTGCCCCTTCATCTGACTACTTTGTCGAGATTGATGGCACAACTATTAGTCCATCCCTACATGCCAGGGTGTTAGGTGTAATCCTGGACTCTGAACTCTCCTTTCGGCCTCACATCAAATCCTTGTCCTAATCTTTCCACTTCAAACTCCACAGCATAGCGAAAATATGTTCCTTCTTAAGCAATGACACCACAAAGCTTCTAATTAACTCTGTGGTTATCACTCACCTCGACTACTGCAACTCCCTCCTCATTGGCTAAAAAGACCAAAAGGTCAATAAAATAGTACCATAATTTCACAAGAAGTGACATAAAAGTACAACACTATACAATACAGGAGTACAGATACCCTACTAGTCTGAGGTACACCGGAAAAACTACCAACAAGGTATACATACAGCTTGAAAAATACCAATAGCTTCAATCGTCCATCAAATACTTCTAGCGATGCATAACTGTGATATTAACTCTAAAAACATTACGATCTTAGGTCCTTATGAAATCCCAAGTGGTTATTTGGAAAAAGAAAATGCAAAAGTGATAAAAGTTCAGGGCAAGAACTTGGTGTGCATGCCCCTTGGTGGTGGTGAAGTAATAAAGGTGGATGTCTGCATATCCATTTAAAGAAGGAAATTTTCTTTTTCCAAATAACCACTTGGGATTTAATAAGGACCTAAGATCGTAATGTTCTTAAAGTTGATTTCATAGTTATGCATCGCTAGAAGTACTTGATGGACAATTGATGCTATTGGCATTTTTCACACTGTTCAGCGAGACTGTTTATTTATAATTTGTTTTGGTGTCCAGTAATATCACAGGGAACACAGTTGCAGCTCTATTTTCATTATTGTATTTTTAATTTTTTATTATATATTTTTTCACCATTTAGCACGATACTACATTTGAATTTATACATACAGCTTGGTCAGTCTGTGTATAATCATCAGGCCGATCCCGACGTATTTCGGAAAAAGAGTTTCCTTCTGCAGGGGAAGGGGAGGGTATATCAAATCTATAAATGTAATTATAACAATGAGTAATATGAAACTATCAACTACATAATATTGACAATGATGAGACATTCGTTTTTATTACTTATTTATAATTTTTAGAACTGTCACTGTAGACATTTAATCTCTGTGAATGCCTGCATCTGCTGGACAGCCCTTGTGGGGGCGCGGTGGACCGTGAGGCAACCCTCTCTGCAAAGTACCTAGGAGACAGCAGACATATGTGATTTGCTATTGGTTTTAAGGATCTCTATTTGTACAGTGTGAGTTCATTTGAGTATTAGGATTTCATTATTGTAAATATTAAAAATTTTATATTTTTTATATTACTCAATGTTAGAATTACATTATAGATTTGATATACTCTCCCCTTCCCCTGAAAAAGGAAACTCTTTTTCCAAAACGCATCGGGATCTGCCTGATGATTATACCCAGAATGACCAAGCTGTATGATTGTTGGCAGTTTTTTCAGTGTATCTCAGACTAGTAGGGTATCTGTACTCCTATATTTTATAGTGTTGTACTTTTATGTCACTTCTTGTGAAATTATGGTAATATTTTATTGACCTATTGGTCTTTTTATGATGCTTGTAATAAAGATTGGCATATGCCTTTTATACATCGCATGAAGTACTCACCATTTTATAGATCTTCTTTAAGCCCTTTGTTGCTGTTTTCCGGACAAATTTCGTCAGGGATGGGGTTGCCTGTCCGGCTAGTTTTGCTGCGTCCCCTGGGGTCATGTTTGCGAAAGCATGGATCAAGAAGTTTAACTTCACAGAAACACACTGCAGACTCTCCGTAATCTTGCTGGAGGAACAGAGAAAATATTTCACAACTCCAGAAATCTAATAGTGATTTCTAAGTTAGAGCTATATATCATTGTCAGCCTACAGATTATCAGCGATTACTGCTATCAGCTGCATTTCCTACAAACCAATCAAGTACTAGCAGACTAACAAAAGACGATTTTGAATGGGATCTGGATTAAGACTTTAGCTGTGCTATGTGCAATTTTTTCACAACGGTTGGTGGAAAATTAGTCACATTTCACTTATAATAAATATAATAGGAAATCTATCAGCTGTTAAGGGTTTTATCTCTTAAGACATATTCCAAGCATGAAAATGTGTTAGTAGAAATCTAAAATTATTTAATAATCTGTATCCTGGATTCTATCAGCATATGCCTGGATCCCGAATCTTATAACTCCATACCTGAATCTAGAGCTGCATGATTCCGGCCAAAATGAGAATCACTATTTTTTTGCTTAGAATAAAGATCACGATTCTCGCGGCGTAACATTTTACATATGCAAAAAAATTGGCCTAACAGCACTGTTTATTTTTTTGAAAGGATCATTTTTCAAAAAAAATTGCGTTTGAAAGACCGCTGCGCAAATACCGTGTGACATAAAATATTGCAACAACCGCCCTCTTATTCTCTAGGGTCTCTGCTAAAAGAAAATATATAATGTTTGGTGGTTCTAAGTCATTTTCTAGCAAAAAATACTGGATTTTTATTTGTAAGCAGAAAATCAGAAAACATTTAGTCTTTAAATGGTTAAACTAAACATCTTCTATACAACAGGAGTTAATTCCTTTGAAGTAATTACATTGTATCTCTTCTAGCTTCTTTTATCAGCAGTGACTTCAGAACTTGGCTCTCTGCCCACACTTGGCAGTCTGCCCAGAGACTCAAGTCGCTCCAACTTAGAAAAGACTTCAGGCGACTTGCATTGACTTTTATTACAGTCGAGTCCCGCTGAGTCGCCCCGCAAGTCAGACTCCATTAACTGCACTGAAAATCATGGTAATGCCTGATGGAGATCGCAGGGGGGGGGGGGGGGTGAATCGAGATCGTGTTTTTATTACGATTAATTGTGCAGCTCTACCTGAATCTCATCGCCACACCTGGATCTCAAGTTCCATCACCACATACTAGATTCTATCATCACATACTGGTATCCCAGACCCCATTACCACATACCTGGATCCCAGGTTCTATCACCACATACCTGGATCCCATGTCACATAACCACATACCTGGATCCCAGATCTCATCACCGCATACCTGGATGCCAGGTTCCATCACCACATACCTGGGTCCCATCACCAGATTCCTGCATCGCAGGTCCCATCCCCACATACCTAGATCCCATGACCACATATCGGGATCCCAGGTCCCATCACCACATATCTCGATCCTGGGTCCCATCATCACATAACTGAATCTCAGGCCCCATCACTACATTCCTGGATCCTAGGTCCCATCACCACATACCTGTATCTCATGATCCCATCACCACATACCTGGATCCCACCATCACATACTGGCATCCCAGGTCCCATCACCACATATCTGAACCCCATCACCACACACCTGGATTCCAAGACCCATCACCACATACCTGGATCCCATCACCACATACCTGGATTCCAGGTCTCATCACCACATACCTGGATCTTGGGTCCCATCATCACATACATGTATCCCAAGCCCCATTACCACATACCTGAACCCCAAGTCTCATCACCAAATACCTGGACCCCAGGTCCCATCCCCACATACCTGGATCCTAGGTCCCATCATCACATAAATAGATCTTATGCCCCATCACCACATTCCTGGATCCCATAAGCACATACTTGGATCCCGGGTCCCATCACCATATACCTGGACCAGAGTCCCATCAGCACATACCTAGATCTTGTGTTCTTGCACGCACAGAAATGCCTAGGTAATAATGTGCTTGGCACCATTGAGAGCTCTTTATTTTGTATGTATGGATGAAGGAGGTCCGCAATGTCCCTACCTTGTAAAATAACTTGTTGCTTGTAGATCAGAGTCATATGGCCGAAGGTTGTCATGGACGTACTTTAGATCATGAATGCCAGATAATTCGTCAAGGCCAGCCTGCAGCATCTAGGGGGACACACAAGGACAGGAAGTCATTAGCAGCACTTTCTGTTTGGGGGGGGGGGGGGGGGGGGTTTTCTATCGACAGACCACAGTAGCAGCAGGGGGAAGGCAGGAGGGTTATGTCCGTCCTCTGACTCAACCAGCTATCTACATAATCTAAATGTGGAATACTGAGCTCTGTAAGCAAAAATTACAAAATCTAGGAGTAGCAGCGGAAGGACGAACTATGTCTGAGCTGACTGGAGTCCGTCCGCCTGACTGCACAGATGTACACATTCACCCTTTTCCAAGATACAGTCAGACAGGGTCAAAGGAGGGGGTGCTACACATATCAGTCTAGAAATACCTTCAAGTGTGGACTAAGCCCAAATAGGAGATGTGTTAACTGACAGTTCGTATTGCAGAATACATTGCAGTTTGCGCAGATGGCTCACCAGCTCCAGGGTAGTGATCAGTAAGGCGCTGTGTCTGCGGATGATGTTGTAGGCACAGCAGCAGAGATCCACAAACTCCTGAGCACGCTGCGGGCTCTTCCCCCCCTCCGTGATGAAGCTTTCCATCTCACTGGTGAAGATGAACGGTGCCCGGTCTCTGCAAAGCATAAGCCGAAAAAACTGCATCACACAGAATGAATCTCACAACTTAGCTCTAAGGAAGTACCCAGAATTTCAAGCTGGGGGCTGTACAGTATACCGTTTTTATATGTTGCATGGAGCAGTGACCTAAGAAGATCAAACAGCCCAGGACGCCAGCTGGTGTCCAGTACACAGTCAACCAGCTCACTGGAGACTGAGGCCACCCTTATATTAGGGAAAACAGGTGTATAGGTCCTGCAACCTTCCCACATAAATGATCCACCCAGTGCTCAGACCTTGAGGCTGCTGACACCTCCAACCTACCAGAGTAAGTAAAGGGATGGTCGGCATTCAGGATGACATCCAAAATGGTATTTCTTTATTAAATACATGTGCAAAGCTGTAAAACAGCCTACGACTAAAACAGCCATGACTAAGGACTAACGTCCAAAACACGTAGACTGTTTTACAGCTTTGTACATGTATTTAAAAAAAGAAAGCACCACTTTAGATGTGATCCTGAGTGCCGACCATCCCTTTCCTCACCCTTATATCAGAGCTATTGACCTCTACAGTATCCCCAGCATGCCTGTTGCAGGTCAGTAGCTTGAGGTATTAAATCAAGGCACAGCAGGGAAAATAGCAATAGCAGTCTGCATAGTTCTCTTTGCATAAATAGAATTTATGTACTCACTCCCCGGGATCCTTTAGTAACGACTGCTCTCTCCATCCAGCTAGGACTAGGTCTGCTCTTCATAAAAACACTAAATTTGTCCAGAACATCATAGATTCTAGAACCAAATATGTATGAGAATCGAGTGCACTGTATTTGGCGCAGAAAATCCACGTAGCATGGAAATTTATCCAGTGCATATCAGTAGTTATGCACATTTAATTATGCCTGCTTGTAGGGGGTTTATTTACATTGTTAAATTATAAACCAATTAAGATCTTGCTTATAATCCAGCAATATGTTGTCACCAAGATGACACAAAAATAGAAATCCACAAAAGTAGAAAAAAAAAAAGAAAGGAGCGGGGGGGTTGAGGGTTCTCCTCAATATTTAAGCCGGACCCTTATCCAGGTATACAGCCTGGGTGGCCAGTAATGTGGACCCCCTTCCTCCTCCTGAACCAGACGGTGCAGGTACCTTGTATCTTGCACAGCACTTTATCCTAATGTTGAGGGACATGAACCTCTTCCTCACCTCTGTGTACCCCAAGTAGGAGGTAGGGGTAATAGTAAAATAAGTGCAGTATTATCATTACAATAAGGGTGCAACCAGATACTCCCAAGGGAATGAATACAGGGGTACATTACCCCTTACCCATTCCCACAAAAAGTAAAAAAAAAAACAAAAAAAAAACAGGGAGTTAAAAATCCTATAAAAACATGTTTAAATGAAATGTATTAACCCCTTGCCATTGCTGTGAAGCAACCCTTTAAGAGGGTCTTAACATAGGGAGGTGGGCTTCCTGATCCTGTGAGCAGTGTGATTGGCTGTCACAGTGATCAGTAATCATATGATTGGGAGCTCCAGATCATAAACAATGGCCGACAGCTGTCAGTGACAGCTCGGTCACGGTGCTGGGAGCGCACTCTCAGCACAGACTGACATTTCTACATGAACACGTATGTGCGGTGGTTGGGTGTTAAGGTTCACCTGTTCTGCCGCCACTTGTATGCATACAGCCGTGGGAACAGATTAATGTCCCTATGTGTAAATCCAAAGCCAATCACGGAATCCAACAAGGTAATCCACATCAATCGCAATTAACTTTTGCCAGCTGATCTGTACATATCACACTCAGGGCCGGCTCTACCACTAGGCAGAGTAGGCGGCCGCCTAGGGTGCACTGATACCCAGGGCGCCAAGCCCCTGTCCATATACTACCCCAGTCTGTCCATATACTACCCCAGCCTGTCCATATACTACCCCAGCCTGTCCATATACTACCCCAGCCTGTCCATATACCTGCAGACCACGGCTGACATAAGAAAGCGATCCGGTGCCTCTCTTATTTGGCTTTAGGCCGGGTCCAGAGGCTCAGGTGCGGGCCTGTGGACCACGGCTAAAGAAACAGGTAGTGAGGCGCTGCAAAAATCTCCACTTCCGCCACCTCCATCGTATACATGGGCAGGGCAAAGGGGGTGGAGTCAGGGGTGGAGCCAAACGGGGGGGTCGGCAAAATGAGGTTTTGCCTAGGGTGTCAAAAATCCTTGCACCAGCCCTGATCACACTCCTGCCGCTAAATGACAGATTCCACTAAATTGAATTTACCACTTTATCCTGGGTGAAATCATTGACCAAATTTGGTCAATCAATTCACCTGGGATTCCTGGCGGTATTACTGCAGCCAGGAGTCTGTAGTTTAGCAGCGTTAGTGTGGCTTATACAGCCTACCTGAATATCATCAGAATTGATGTCTAGCGCTCCTGCTCCTCATTCCAGCATCCTGGTTTTGGTTGCGGCATTCTTCTTGTCTGTTTGTCCACCTGCAAGGTGATTAAGGTGGCCAGTCTCTGGGTGGAGACCAAACCTGATTTAAGCTAGGCAAGCCTACAGTCTCATGCTTGTGATAGCGTGTATAATACCTGGTCAAACTCCCTGTTTGTCTGCCCTGCCCTGTCAGCAATGCTAGATTGGACTCACTTGTTGACGACCTCGGATCGGATATCGACTATTTACTATTGCCTTTTGACTTTGGATATTGACCCTGACTATTCTAAACCTTGCCTGTCTGCCAACTGCAAGTACATCTTTCCTTTGCTCAGGTTGTGCATGTCCTGGCATGGTAGCTAGGCACTATAGCATTGTGTATAAGTCCTGGGGGAAACCAAGTATTGGTAGGTGTGCTTGCCTTATGGGAAAGGGAGCTGCTATAGATGAAGAACACAGAAGCTAGGTATAGTGTCTGACCACCTGCATTAGAGGTAAGGTGTGACATCTTCAAAGATGTTCAGAGTCAAGTTTGGGTTTTTGCCAATTTTCATACTGTATGGCCAAACTGACGATGAATGGGACATGGGCATGTTTGGGCAACACTAGCCAGGACCTTCTATCTTCATGTTACATAATTTATAAGCAACAATACCAATCAGTGGTACTTAGGCTGGCCATGCATTAAATAATTTCCTTGTACAATTTTCCTTTAGATTTACCAAAACCATATAATATGAGGTCAAATCTAAACACTTTCAATTAGTATGCAATAAGGCAGGCCCTTGCACTACATAGTTGAAGGTAAATATAAAAGAAATTGAATAAGAAATTGTATAATGTATGGCTAGCTTTAGAATGAGGCTGAAGAAGAGTAAGAAAGAGAGTATAAAAATATTTTGCCCTAAGGGGGCAGAACAGGAGCTCAGGCTGATTATGTTCATTTGTTTCAGAGGATATCCTCATTTCATGAGGGCTCACAGATGAAGTGCTGAATACGTGATATCTGCATGCTTGCTCTGGGCCAGAGACCTACTGACTAGAGAAAGAAGAGGAGGATGACAGGTCCAGAGCAACGGTAGGTCCCGTATTTCTGTCCTGAGAAGTTTAATTTATAATCTTTTGTTTAATTAACCTCCTGTATCAATATTAAACCACCAAACTCAGGATGATCAAAGTCACAATATTCACATCTGTGTATCTAAGAATTTCTCGCTATGGATGTAATTCTGTTGACAGCATGTCAGTGCTGACAACTTTGAGGATGATGATGTTAATAATGAAAATCCCCATCACCACACAGATTACAATAGAAGTTGTGTGGTGTGCCGGGACATTCCCTGTTATCCCATATCCCAAGATAAAGCTCCACTATAAACCACTGTGTCCAGTCATTTGAATCATGAAAGTCGTACCTCGGCCGCTGAGATGAAGGCACAGCTTGTTCTCTGACCTACATATGGTGCAGTGGCTAGGAACAAGACCTAATGGCTCCCCCGTGTCATTATCTCCATCCCTCTGCCTGACACTAATCACACCTGACGTTTACCAATTAAACATCTAATAGACGTTTTCCTCACCGGCTGATGAAAAGTGACAGCAACCATAATAAGCCGGAACCCTGGTTGACCCTGGAGACACAGACATCTCTACCACATCAACTCTGAGAGGTCAGAAAAACAGGTCTATCTATCAGGGAAGGGAACTGATAAAAATATTGCAAAGTGAAGGAGGTGAAGAATGGGAAGGTGGAGACAGGATATCATGATGAAATAACCTCAATATGAAATGGGCAGAATC
Source organism: Glandirana rugosa (assembly GCA_018402905.1). Taxonomy (NCBI): domain Eukaryota; kingdom Metazoa; phylum Chordata; class Amphibia; order Anura; family Ranidae; genus Glandirana; species Glandirana rugosa. The sequence continues at coordinate 235,985 of BLSH010392819.1, forward strand.
AACATTCACAGCTACTCTACAATCAAACCTTTTTTTTTTTTTTTTTAGTTTTGGATGAAACGCAGAACAGATAAGACACCTGGCAGTGTTCTTTTTCAATTCCTATGTCCTCTCAGGGAATTTTCCCTTCTTCTTCTTCATCATCTCCGGTTCCAGATGCAAAACAGGAAGTGAGAAGAACTCTACCCCATAGACAGCTGTCATCAGAACAGGTGTGCCCATTGGAAGATTTCCTCTTTATTCCTATTCTAGTGACACCAGGACAATTAGAGAAAGGGAATCTCCCTTACAGATACAAATTCTTCTCTGTTTCATCCAAAATTAGGGTTTGTTCACACATGTAATGTCCTTTGAAGCACAATTTGGGTTGGATTGCTCTTCAGAGGGCATATGACAGAAGGCGAGGAGGGGTTTTGTTGCCTCTTAACGCCTGATTTAACCCTGTAAATGGTCACATGGATTGCACGACACCATAAACTAGCATTGGCAACATGCTGTTTAATTTTTGCTATGGCTGTAAGCTGCAAAACGTGAACATTTCACATTATTCCCTGTGGAGGAGAGTAAAGCCAACCATAGATGCATCAAATCTTGGCTGGTTCAGCAGGGACTAGCTAAGATTCGATCCATCTATGGGCAGGCTGGTTGTACTCAAGTCGATCCATCGATTGACTTGAGTACATCCAGCCTGCCAATTACTGCTGCCGGCTATAGTCGCTAGTAGTAATCATTGTGTTCTGCTGACCAGGGAGGCTCCCGGCCGGCAGAATACAATAGCGCTGCAGCAGGGATTGATGGGTGAATCAGCCGATTTTCTTGCTTTCCACCTGTGGTGGAAGCTGGAAGGAAAGAAAATCAAATCATCTATGGCTTGCCCAACTACTGATTTGAACAGCATTGTGTGTAAAGGCTAGTTGGTGCGTGGTGTTACACTGAAGGAACTGTGAAAGACTTGCTGAATTACAGGACTGCCTTCTAAATTGAACATGGTTAGAAGTGATTTTGGGTCATGGGGTGTCTAACATACCTTCATACAGCCTTGTGAAGAGGAATAAAAGCAAAGTGTAATCTGATCTCGAACTGAGAATATCTGTCCTCCACCAGCGATGGATGCTGGGTCTTATCATTGTCCGTTATGGGACAACTGCACACACAGGAAAAGACTGACAGAGGACAATGACCCTCTCATGAATCAGATTTCCATCCTGGGAAAGTTTACACGTCCTGACCCCACATATCCCCTTCCTCAGCGGGTGGTGTACAGAAGATCTGTGGAAGATTGAGATGTGTGTGTGACGTCTCCACACAATGTGTCACTAAGCAACTCATTATCTGTTTTTATGGGAATATAAATTAAAACACATCTCAGTCCCATGGGAAGTCACCCCCCTTCCCTCCCCCATCACTGACAATCTTCCCATGATGTCACCATAATAACATGTCATCCGAAAACTAGAGAAATTTCTGGAAGGTAAACAAAATTGCAGAATGTTCTGGACATTATCCAGTATATGGTGACCCACCATGGGGGCCAAGTGGCAGTGCAATGTCTGAAAGCACTGCTCCTAATCACAAAAACACATTTTATGTATTTTAAGGGAGCCACATCGTATCTTCCATCAGTGCATTGTATATATTGTACGTCTGTTGGGCCAGAAGGCAGCCACACCAACAAAGTCTCTGTTATATAAAGTGGCCAGCAGCAAGCATCTCTTTCTAGGTAGCACATTGAGTCATTGTAAGATTTGTATAATTGTCTGCGCCAGTCACGGACTCCTCTCACCTAACAAATTTCACAGGAGCTCCACCCACCTTTTTACCTTCCCAAACATCTGCGCATTGCCCAAAATCTTCCCAAAATCGATGTGGAACATGTGACCCATGCCTGTCAGCATTATGTTGTCATTGTGGCGGTCACAGATACCCAGGATGAAGGTGGCAACACACCAGCCGGCACAGGAATACAGGAAATTATCGGCGACCTGAGGAACACATTACAAGAAATGAGACATTACATACATGATCTTTGTAGATGAGTCATGTATTATACATATTAGAGATGTAAGAAAAAAGAAACATAGTGTGTTGCGCTATTACCAATCAATAAACAAAAGTCCACGTGTTTAGTACTAAATAAAGTCTCTTAGAAAGTGTTAAAGCATACGATCCCTCTTGTATCCCAGTGGTCAGAGAGACTTCCTCTACCTTGAACCCATGTGTAGATTCTACACCACCATATGAATGGATGTGCCCTTACCGTAGAGCATAGACCTCCTATTACAGGAAGTCAAACCAAGCCTGTGTATTTCATCCTCTGTTCAATCCTCTGTTTTGGGGCCCCGGAAGGAGTCCACTTGTGACGAAACCGGTCGGGCTGAGTTGCAGATCTTTGTCATTGTGTCTATTTGGATCGTTAGCGATTGTTCATTTATATGCTGAATCTTAATTTGGATCATGTAAGTGCATTACGATTAAATAAACCAACTTTTAAGAGGTTTTACACTATTTGGAGTGTATCTTTTGTTGTGACATACCGCCGGCGATAATGGCCTGAGGCAGGAGGTTTACCGACATATCGGGTGATGACCCGGGTAACCCCTGAGGCTTTCCACTAGCGGGGTTGAACAGAGGATGAAATACACAGGCTTGCTTTGACCTCCCGTAATAGGAGGTCTATGCTCTATGCGCAGGGGTCCTCAAACTATGGCCCTCCAGTTGTTCAGGAACTACAATTCCCATCATGCCTAGTCATGTCTGTGAATGTCAGAGTTTTACAATGCCTCATGGGATGTGTAGTTCTGCAACAGCTGGAGGGCCGTAGTTTGAGGATTCCTGCTACGGTAAAGGCAAATCCATTCATGTGATGGTGGTGAATCTACACATGGGTTCAAGGTGGAAGAAGTCTGTCTGACCACTGGGATACAAGAGGGATCATATGCTTTATGACTTCCTAAGAGACTTTATTTAGTACTATACACTTGGACTTTTTTATTATTGATTGGTATTAGCAGAACACAATAGGTTTCTTTTGTCTGTATATTTGTGATAATATCTCACATTAGTGTTGCAGCTTAATTCACAGTTTGAGGATATTTCACAGTTTGTTTTATTTGTCATATATTAGAGATGTGTATAGATTTTATGAAATATGCACATTTGTAGGATAATTGTATACAGATATCATACATCTGGGAGAGTAAATGATGGAGAAGGGTCTGCGTGTTCTGGTAGAGGATAGACTCAGCACTCTTCACCAATCTGTAGCTTTCGGGGCCGGGTCACAGTGAGATCGCACGAGAACGTGCACGTTCGGCTGTGATTCCCGTGTGGTGCATTTTGACAGCCCATTCTGTTGAATGGGCTGCAAAGTGCACTGGTCTATGGAAAAAGTAGAGCAAGAGCTACTTTTTCAAAATGCATTGCACCAAACCGCATGGTACTGCGGAACCATGTGATTTGGTGCTCGCAATTGCACTGCATCTGTGATCTGTGACAGTGGTGCCAATAACAATACATTGGTACTCAAATGTGCACAAAACCCGCCTTTCCCACACCACGTTCTAGTGTGAACTGGCTCTTAGAGCGAGCAAGATATTTTCTTGTATTATAAAAGGTATAGACTCTGCAGAGAGAGACATGATCCACCTCTGTACAAAGCATTAGTAAGACCTCATCTGGAATATGCAGTTCAGTTTTGGGCACCAGCTCACAAAAAAAAAGAAAATAACAGAGAAGTGGAGAAAGTGTATAAAAAGAACATAAAACTAACAATTGGCAAGGAGGAGATCAGCTATGAGGAAAGAGGAAAGCCCAATGGAACCCTCAGCTTAGGGGCTTATGCACATGGCAAAAGATGTGACATTTCCATCAGTATTTTTTTAACATATCCAAAGGAAGGTCATTCACACAGTTGTGTAAACACCAGTAAACTTGTGCTGCATTCGGATATGTAAAAAATAAAATAAAAAAAAATTGAAAAAACTGCATCTGAGGGCCTTTGTATGGATCATATTTTAATTGTTTGTGTTAACATTTACATGTGCACACCATACAGCACAAATGTAATCTATTGGAGTACAAGAGCAACTTGCACTCAAGCAAAAAAGAATGCTAAGGGGCAATAGCTATCTGCATCCTAGCAATGGAGGATGTTGCTTTCTGTGTCTGAAGCAACTGAGGATGCTAGGTGGCAAAGTTGCCAGCATCTTAGCAATGGAGGATGCTAGGTGGTAATAGCTGCTTGCATTCTTGCAACTGAGGACACTAAGCAGCTGCCTGCATCTTAGCAAAGGAGGATGTTAGGTAGCAATAGCCACCTATGTCCTAGCAACTAAAATACTTAATTAATGATGTACAGTTATATGCATGTAAAAGTTGCTCAGATGTTATACGTGTACAGGGCACTTTTTACTCAGGATCTTGCTGCCGGCTTCTGCCAGCAAGATCCTGCATAAAACGGTCATGCGTATATACACTTTCTTTTTATGAGGAAGTAAGCAAAAACTTAGACAAAGTAGTAGTTATGGAATTAGGATACTTGGATTTTGTAAAAATGCTTGACAGTTCCCCACAGACAGCTAATGTGTAAGTTAAAGTCTACAGGCTTAGAAAATTCAGTAAGATAGAAAACTGGCTAAAAGACCATATTCAGAGAAAGTAGTGGTCAATGATTCAGACTCTTAATATACAGTATTTAAAAATGATACAGATTTTGGTATTAAATGTATAATGTCAGGCTTTGCACCAAACTAGGAATTGTCCTTAAATTATGTCTCTAACATACAAACAGGCCTCATTGCACTTTTTAAACACTTGCTTACAGGGCACTTTTACCCCCTTCCTGCCCAGGGCAATTTTCAGCTTTCAGCGCTGTCGCACTTTAACTGATTGCGCGACCATGAAACACTGTACCCAAACACAATTTTTTATAATTTTTTGAGATCGTTAGGGCTTTATTTGCTAAAGGCAAAAAGACTGCACTTTGCAAAGTGGAGTTGCCCTCTGCAAGTGCAGTTGCTTCAGAGCTTAGTAAATAACGTAAAGCTTCACTTTGAAAAGAATACCCAATCACGTGCAAGGAACATAAAAAAAAAACCCAGCATTTTTGCTTGCACATGATTGGATGATGGAAGTCAGCAGAGCTTTTGCTCATTTACTAAGCTCTGGGAGAACTGCACTTGCAGAGTGCAACTGCACTTTGCAAATTGCACAGTCTATTTGCCTTTAGTAAATCAACCCCTTAGATCAACCTTTCTCCACCTTTTCAACACAGAGGAACCCTTGAAATAATTCTCTGGTCTAGGGGAACCCCTGCTAAAAATTAAAAATCTACAACTAATGATACATTAGTTTGATGGTCAATGGGAAGAATGCTCCTTACACCTGTGGTCATTGGGAAGAATTACCCCTTACAGATAGCTAAAAAGACTAATAATGTAATTGGGAAATTATCTGAGAGGTAGAAATTGACCATTGCTCAAGGAACCCCTAGCAACCTCTGGAGAAACCCTAGTTGAGAAACCCTGCCTTAGAGTCTTATTTTGGTGGTATTTAATCACCACTGGGTTTTTTATTTTTTGCTAAACAAATAAAAAAAGACTGAACATTTTGAAACAAAAACAAAAGGTTTTCTTAGTTGCTGTTATAAAATTTGCAAATTATTACTTATTCTACTTCACTGATGTGTGCTAATGAGGCTGCACTGATGGGTACTGATAGGCTGCACTGATGGCCACTGATAGGTGGCCCTGATGGGCAGGCACTAATGAGGCGGCACTGATATGTGGCACTAATGAGGCGGCATTGATATGCAACACTGATGGGCAGCACTGATAGGCAGCACTGTTTGGCACTGTTGGGGCTGCACTGATCATCAGGTCCCTGATTATCAGTGTAGAGCTCCCCTGTCACAATTGCAAGTGTGTTTATATTGTAATCAGCTGTGATTGGACATAGTTGATCATATGGTAAACGGCTGCTGTGATTGGCCCTTGAGGCTGGGTTCACATTGCTGCGAACACTACTGCGAATTTAAGCCGCTGCGATAGATTAAATTCGCAAGTCATCTCCAATAACATAGTGTTCTATCAGGGCAGTTCACATTGATGCGTTGCAAATCTAATCTGTGAAGAAAAAGGGTCCTGGGCAAGTTTGATCTGTGTGCGATGCTGTGCGTTGCAAATTCAGCTCCATAGACTACAATAGAACATGGATTGAAAACGCAATCTCCCATTCACATCACTTCAATAGCTTCCCCCTCCAACTCCAGCTACAGCTTTGCAGTAGATTCGCACCAACACATGTAGAAATCGCACTTGTGTCTGAACTGAAAAAACTTGCACTGCAATCGTATTAAATTTGCAGAAAATTTGCACCGCAGCAGTGTGAACCGAGCCTTAGGCTAGGTTCACACTGCTGCGGTGCGAATTTTCTGCGAATTGAATACGATTGCGATACAAGTTTTTTCAGTTCAGACACAAGTGCGATTTCTACATGTGTTGGTTCGAATCTACTGCAAAGCTGTAGCTGGAGGGGGAAGCTATCGCAGTGATGTGAATGGGAGATTGCGTTTTCAATCCATGTTCTATTGTAGTCTATGGAGCTGAATTCGCAACGCACAGCATCACACACGGATCAAATTCGCACAGGACCCTTTTTCTTCACGGATTAGATTCGCAATGCATCAATGTGAACTGCACTGGTAGAACACTATGTTATTGGAGATGACTTGCGAATTTAATCTATCGCAACGCAATCTATTCACAGTACAGTTCGCAGCAGTGTGAACCAGGCCTTACTCCAATAACAGTGCTGTAGCTGTCTTTTGGCTATAGTGCAGTGGGAAAGAGGTTAATTGGACAACTATGTGACAAATTAAGTTTAAAGTTGATAAATGTAAAGTTATGCACTTGGGGGCTAAAAACATGCATGCATCATACATTCTAGGAGAACAGCTAGGACAGGTCAATGGTCAAGAAGGACCTGGGTGCTCTGGTAAATCACAGACTTAAAATGGTTATAAACCTCAGACATGAAATATGAACAAAGTATATCCTTCTATAGTGCATACTTGTCTCAATTAAGAGCACTATGAGGTTGATTTAAATTGCAATCCCTGGACGAAGGGGTGATGACTAAACGCGTCGATATGTGGCTGACGAATTACGTGAAACCGGATGTAACATTCCGCTAAGATACTCCATCTGGCACTAGGTCTAACTGCAGATACATTGTGGATACATGTTTGTTACATGCCTGTTTTTTTTTTAAATAAAATTATTGAAGATACCTTTTAAATAAATCATGTTTGAGACATACTGCACAAGTGGAGCTTTCCCCTTTCTTTCCATATCTGAGCAGCTTGATCCATATCTACAGAGGTGGAGATCGCTGTGGAGGATTTATTAACCCTGTGTGGTTAACTGCTCAATTGCCAAACATGAGAACGTGAGGCAATTCGATTTGGTGAGTTTAAACCTGAAGAGGATTGGGTATAATATGGGATAAGTATTGGGCAGTGAATACAGAGAATGTAAGTTTTAAATGGCGGCTTATTTTCCTCATATATATATATATATATATATATATATATATATATATATATATATATATATATATATATAATTTTTTTTTTTTTTGAAACACGGGTGACTCCTGCTTATTTTTTTTTATGGACCGGTTGAAGGTTTTTGAAAGTATACAGGGTATGTTTGGTGTTATGAACAGGTATTAAGAACACCTTTTTTTTCCCACCCGATAGTTCAAGCCTTCCACTTATTGTTTTTTTTTTGTGTTATTAGTCCTGTTGTGTTTCGTCAATTGATTTTAGAAGACAATACTGGATGTACATACAGTATCTCACAAAAGTGAGCACACCCGTCACATTTTTGTAAATATTTTATTCTATCTTTTCATGTGACAACACTGAAGAAATTACACTTTGCTACAATGTAAAGTAGTGAGTGTACAGCTTGTATAACAGTGTAAATTTGCTGTCCCTTCAAAATAACTTAACACACAGCCATTAATGTCTAAATCGCTGGCAACAAAAGTGAGTATACCCCTAAGTAAAAGTGTCCAAATTGGGCCCAAAGTGTCAATATTTTGTGTGGCCACCATTATTTTCCAGCACTGCCTTAACCCTCTTGAGCATGGAGTTCACCAGAGCTTCACAGGTTGCCGCTGGAGTCCTCTTCCACTCCTCCATGACGACATCACAGAGCTGGTGGATGTTAGAGACCTTGCGCTCCTCCACCTTCCATTTGAGGATGCCCCACAGATGCTCAATAGAGCTTAGGTCTGGAGACATGCTTGGCCAGTCCATCACCTTTACCCTCAGCTTCTTTAGCAAGGCAGTGGTCATCTTGGAGGGGTGTTTGGGGTCGTTATCATGTTTGAATACTGCCCTGCGACCCAGTCTCCGAAGGAAGGGGATCATGCTCTGCTTCAGTAAGTAACAGTACATATTGGCATTCATGGTTTCCTCAATGAACTGTAGCTCTCCAGTGCCGGCAGCA
>BLSH010392819.1:247667-260320 GCA_018402905.1 Glandirana rugosa
GTATGTTAAAGTGTTTGTTATTGTTAGAGACATTTAGCCGTAAACAACATGTGAAGGGTGTACTAATTTTTGTAAGATGCTGTATATATATATATATATTAGGTGTGTGTCAACAAATGCCGATTTACAGAGATTGTTATTGTTTGTGAAATTGTATGAGCAGAAATTGCTTTAATAATAATAATTATATAAAAAAAAAACCTGATGGAGACACGGTGGTATGCGCACACGTGGTGTGGTGTGACAAATTGAACACCATTGGAGAACTTTCTAATTGCACCTGCGGCAAACTTTGGCATGTTGTTTTCTATATGGACTTTTTTTGTTTTGTTTTGTTTTTGTAAAGGCAAAAGATGGTACATACAATAGGAAAAAAAAGCATTATATGGACTTTTGTTTTGAGTTGAACTTTTTTTCTGCCATTTTTATCACTTGGATGTTTTATGTATATCACAGTTTTTCAGTGTATGGGATAACAGCATGCACTGATAGCATATTAAGTATGCACTGTAGCACCGTTGTTTACCTATAGATATTTTGTTCTAGGTGAAAGATTTAATTTTCAAAATAAATAAAATAAATTAGGGTTGAGGAACACAAAAAAAAGACAGATGTAGCAATGACCCCTGAAGAAGTTGCTGGATTAAAGCTGCCCATAGAATGATAGTTCTGTCAAGCAGGGACAGTTACACAATGATGAGAATCCAGCCTGTCCCTGCTGAAGTGACCGAATTTTGATTCATCTATAGCCAGTTTTGCGTGCCCTCTTGCTTTCCCTACTAGTGACTTGCTATGTAACACCCAGGCACCCACTGACCCTCAAGTAGGGGAAAACAAACAGACTTCAGGGGTTCCAATCTTCTTTTGAAAAAAGGATTGGCTCATTGTCTAAGAAGAGGCAGTTAGGAGTACAGGATATTCAGAAACAGTAAAAATGTAAATTCGGTCTTCAAGTCACAACAAGTCCACTACCTTTGAAGTTGATAGTGGCTCTAATATTTCAGAGGCAGCCTCCCAATTATAAATGGATCATTTGAGAGCAACTAATTGGCAGCACTAGATTTTTCAATAGCAACCTCCCAATGAATAGATCCTTTGGGTACCACTATTGGTGTCTTTGGGTTCTACAGTAGCAGCCTCCCAATATGAGTTAACCTTTAGCCAAGCAATCACTGATACTTTAAACTGCTAAGTAATAAAGACTCCATGCACTGTCCATCTAAAGCAGCTTCTCCTAATATCTCCAGCATATTCTTCCACATAGCACACATAACAGACTCCTCTGAAGACACCTTCCTGATCCTTCCAACACAGGCCAGCTTAAAGTGGTTGTAAACTCTTACATATAACCAGTGAAGGGACTATCCTCAGGTGATCCACAGAGATTAAACAAATCCTCTTACATAAGTTGTACCTGTTTATCTACATCAGTCAAATTGCAAAATGTACACAGGATCTCTCAGCTCTGAAAAGCAGGGGGTGGAGAGCTGAAGTTACATCAATGAGGAGACCTCTGGGAGCTAATTGGAGGGAAGAGGCACACCCCCCTTCAAACAGGAATAGAGCTGAGGCTGTCAATCTGCTGGAGCTCTCTTCTGAAAAGAAACATAGACAGCAAAACAAGCATTACAGGGGTGTTAGCCTGCTGCTTTTCCTCCCCCCAGCTCTTATGCAGCTGAGAACAGAGGGAATGTGATCACTTATAAAAAAAAGAGAAAAAAAAGAACATTAAGGGCCGGTTCACACTTGAGCGGCACGACTTGCCAGGGCGAAGCAAGTCGCCCCGCTCGAGGCTATCTCAACGCGGCTTGTCAGGAGACTTCTATCATAGAAGTCAATGCAAGTCACGCTGAGATCGCCCCGAAAATAGTGCAGGAACTATTTTTCTAAGTCGGAGCGAAGCGATTCGCTGCTATTAGAACTGAAGCCTGACAAGTCGCCTAGATGTGAACGGGCCCGGCAAGTCACGCCGCTCAAGTGTGAATAGGCCCTTATATATATATATTTTTATCTTTACACAAATATTTTGCCTTTCATTTCTATTTTAAAACGAATGGGTAGTTTTACATGGTGATTGAGACAAATACACACTATAGAGGAATATATTTTGTTCATATTTCATGTCTGAGGTTTACAACCAGTTTAAGCTCATTAGGCCTAGATGGCTTAGGCCCCAGGCAAAGACCTTTCCCACTCTGGCTTATTCCCCAAGCAGCAGCCCTGGGAGGTAAAGACTGGAACCTTCACACTCAATCCTTTCTAGAAGGTCTCTCCAATAATTTATCCTCTTCGCCAACCCACATCAGTGGCATAAATCCCTCAGTGTTTGTCCAGGCCTGACAAATATTCATAGCCCAGTAAATTGTATCTTCTTATTATAACTACTGGAGAACCATCTCCATTAGCAGATAAAAACAATGTCCTTGGGCCTAGGATAAACCCAACAAACCTAGAAATAAACAAAGCTCAGCCTGGCTACAGCCTAGCTATCAACATTAAATTTAGGCACTCTAGCTTATGGCAGAGTCCATACATATATATATATATATATATATATATATATATACACAGCGTGTGTACAGTAGATCCCCATGGCAAGCACTATAACTGCAGTCATAAATCTGCATTAGGAATGATCTCCTTCACTGGAATTGTCTGACTCCTCCTGTTCTATTAAGAGGCGGACAATATGCACCGGTCAGCGAGTGTCTCTTTACATTGATTAAAGCGCCCGCTCTGTGTCTCACCTTCCATCACATTAGCAGAGTAGGAGGGAGGCTGAAGGTTGATTAAAGTCTATCGGAAAGCAAATGGCTTGATAAATGAGAATTGGATTTTTATAATGGAGTCGGAGAAAGAAAAGGGCACAGAGGATTCCTCATCTGGGCAGAGAAATGAATATATTGCTGAGAATTATTCAGTCACATCTCGCACTATGTAACACTGAATAATGAAACGGCAGCTTGTGCAGACCAGACAATGAAATTTTGCTGTTTATCCGAGCGGACAATATGTGGGGGCGATGGACGGTGGAGGGAGATGTGATTAAAGGTGTGCTCAACATTTATTTTCCATTATAAGATAGCAGAATAAAGCCCTAAGGAAGTCACGAGTCATTCCTCTGCAGTTTTCTTCCCTGCTGTACTATCATTTAGTTTTCATTCCATTTTCAGTCCTCAATCCTCAAAACACTTTGCAATGTACAAAACTGAAACAGATAGTTGGAAATGGAATGCCAGAAAATTACTGGGAAGGATAGAAACCTTCATTATAATATTCTGCTGGACAATCAGACCTGCACTGTATTGACATTGTCTTTCTGGTTTGATCTGAATTGAAGAAAACCCCACCGAGCAGAGAGTGAATGGGATTGTACCAAGGAAGATGAATGGAAAATCAGTGTTGGCCTCCCTAGGTTCCCCCTGCAGGCTCATCAGCCAGTGGTTTTACATTTTATAGGTAAGTGCATTAGAGCAGAACTCTACTATAATGTGTAGCCCAGATAGGGGAAAATGATTTTTGGCCCAACCGTCATCAAAAATAATATCTATTAACTTAATTTAAAAATAGTTCTACAACGTGTCTGCCAGTATGAGTATTATTAATACTCTGGAGGTGAGAGGATGGTAAATACCGTCTTATTACTTCCGAACCATTTCTTCATTGATGTGTCTTTTAAAGGACCAAAAAGACCGCCGGTGTTCTGAATCTTAGCAAGGGTTGTGGAATCTGGGACCATCTGAATCAGACCTGAGAGAACACAGAGGACAACAATAACAGAATATTGAGGAACTGGAAAGTACCAATCACTATTACAGGTCATGTGCTTTCCAGACCTTTCCAAAATCCCACTAATGCAGTGGTTCTCAACTCTTGTCCTCAGGACCTACTAACAGGCCAGGTTTGCAAGATAACTGAAATACATCACAGGTGATATCATTTGCTGCTCAGTGATTGCAGTACTCTAGTCTGCATCTATCCAAAGGTAATACCTAAAATCTGGCCTGTTGGTGGGTCCTGAGGACAGGAGTTGAGAACCACTGCACTAATGGGTCAGGGTTTTCAGAGGTCCTCACAAAATCACAGTGGAATTCATACAAATCTGTTTTTATACTTTTACTAAAAGATGCTGTGTTCCTACCTGAAAGTCTAAAAAACATAATTTTTTCCAGTTGTCACAGTTGTGCTCCTACCTGGAATTTCCGGAAATCACTATCTCTTTTAAATTATCACAGCTGTGCTTCTACCTCTGGAAGTCTGGAAATCATATTTTCTTTCCCACTGTAACAGCTGTGGTCCTACCTGGACTTCTAGAAATCATACCTGCTGTGCTTCTTCCTGGAAGCCTAGAAATTATCACTTTCCAACTGTCACAGCTGAGCTCCCCCTGGAAGTCTAGAAATCATCACCTGTTTCTAAAGCTGTCCATAAATGGTTAAGATCTCATGCTAATTGTACCATTGTGTCCATGGATCAACTTGGGTACAGCCAGCATGTCAAATTTTCATGCTTGCGTTTATTGCCAGTGGCTATAGCAGTTAGCAATAACCACTGTAGTCTCTGGGCAGGGGCAGCTCCCTGCACCCCGCTGCCAGGTAGGGTTGCCACATCATCCCTTTAATCCAGGACACATATTAATTACACAGGTTCTGTGGCTGATTAACAGCTTCCCGACCGCGCGCCGTCTTTTCACGGCGGCAGTCGGGGAGCCCTGCGCAAATCGCCGTAAATAAGCGGCGATTCGCATTTGGCCACCAGGGGGAGTGTGCCCGCGGCTCGGGCGGACCCGATGTCCGCCGGCGAGCTGCGATGAGCGGCTACAGGGAAAAGAACGGGGAACCGCCGATGTAAACACGGCGGTTCCCCGCCCTGTCAGTGGGGCATGAGAGATCTACTGATCCCTGTCACTGGGATCAGTTAGATCTCTCATGCCCATGTTAGCCCAACCCCCCCACAGTAAGAACACACCCAGGGAACACAGTTAACCCCTAGCTCTCCCCCTGCAGGTTAACCCCTTCACTGCCAATGACATTTATACAGTAATCAGTGGACATTTAAATTTCTGATCGCTGAATAAATGTCATTGGTCCCAAAAAAGTGTCAAAATGTTCAGACATGTCCCCCCCAATATCGCATTACCGCTAAAAATCGCAGATCGCCGCCATTACTAGTAAAAAAAAAAAAAAAAAAAAACCCCAGAAATGAATTCTCACCATCCGTAAACGCGGCCACTTTTGCGCAAACCAATCAATAAACGCCGATTGCAATTTTTTTTATCGCAAATATGAGGAATTATATAATTTGGCCAAAAACGGTGAAAAAAAATGTTTTTTTATATTTGAATTTTAGCAAAAAGTAAGAAATTTGGTTTTTTTTGCAAAATGGTCGCTCTTCTTTTGTTTATAGCGGCGATAAGAAATGACGCAGAGGCGATCAAATACCACCAAAAGAAAGCTCTATTTGTGGGAAAAAAAGGACGCAAATTTTGTTTGGGTACAACATCGCACGACCGTGCAATTGTCAGTCAAAGCGACGCAGCGCCGAATCGCAAAAAGTGCTCTGGTCCTAAAGCTGCAAAACCTTCCGGTTGGTAAGTGGTTAAGGTGGTAATTAAACTCACTTGGTGCCTTATCTGCATTAAAGGGGATGATGTGGCAACCCTACTGCCAGGAGAACACAATACCTCCATGGGAGGGATTCCCCCATCAACACAGTCTATTTTCTTTGCTGCAATTCGTGGTTGCAGGAAAGAAAAAAATCACATCATCTATGGCCTGCCACAGGAGTGCTCCTGCCTAGAGGTCTGGAAATCATTGCCTGTTTCTAATTAACAAAGCTCTGCTACTACCTGGTAATAAAATCATCATCTGTTTCTAATGGTCACAGCTGTGCTGCTACCTAGGAGTTTGGAGAACACACACCATTGATAGTACTGTATGCGAGATAAAAAAAAAATGCTCTTAGTGATCATTGGTCATTCTCATTATTGGAGATCATCAATCTCACACCTGTTTCAGAAGCAGACAGTCAATCATTGTAAGCTTCCCACACACTACAATGTAAGATGGTCCTTTTTAAATTATTTATTGAATCTGACTGATAGATGATTGCCGCCAGATCAGATATTGATAGTAGTGATGGTATTCTTCAATATATCAGTACACAATTCTTCTCCCACCACCGACTCACCTTGTTTTCTGCCAGTGGATAAACACCGATAGGTCACCATCTGCAGGTCCAGCCCTTCATAAAGCCAGATTCTGTCCATGAGATTGACGAGTTGGAGGATGAGCATGTCCTGCCGGATGTCATCTCCTGTCTGAAGAGTCACAAATGACACTCACAATAAACAGCACACAGATACACCTGACATGACACCCACCAGCACTGAGTCATCAAGCTGCAATCTCACTAAAGCCCCATACACACGGTACAACGGTTGTACTACAACGGGTGTACAACCAGCTTGTTGTACGATCATCTGACTGTTAGTATGCCCGATTACAACAGCCATCGTACAACGGTTGTACAACAGCAGTTGGATGAGCAGACTAGAAAACGTTGGTTGTACAGCAAGCGGTTGTACAACTGTTGTACTGTGCGTACAGAGAAGTTGGTCCAACAAAGTTGTATGTACAAAACAGGCATGCTCAGAAGTCAGGAACACCCAGAAGTGTCCATTCTGGGAAACCTACATTCCTAATTCACAAATCACATTCACCTGAACTTCCTCTTTATACGCTCGTAACACGTCACTACGTTAGGCTTGGTTGTACAATCACTTAGTGCATGTCAGTACGCGAGACACAACAGCCAACATCCAATTTGGTCCAAAGTTGGACGTTTGGTTGTACAACCGTTGCACCGTGTGTACGAGGCTTTAAGACGTGCCAAATGTGGTTTAAGGCATGCTGAAATGACCAGTGGTATTGTATGCCATTTTAGCATGCCTTTAAGCGGAGATCCACCCAAAAATGGAACTTCCGCTTTAAGTGAAGGTGACCCCCTGACATGCCACAATTGGCATGTCATTTTTTTTGGGGGGGGGGGGGGGACCGGGAATGCTGTTTTTACAGGGTCCCAAGTCCCACTTCCTCACCTGTCCCCCCTCCCTCGCGACGATCACAGTGTGCAGCGGGGCTCGCGCATGCGCAGTCCATGCCCGGCTTTGAAGCCAAAGCCGGGTGCCCACACTTGTGATGTTGGCACTGGACAGAGGAAGGGGAGAGGAGCGAGGCTTCGGGAGGCCGCATTGCTGGAGCGTGGAACAGGTGAGTGTCTGATTATTAATAGTCAGCAGCTACACTTTTTGTAGCTGCTGACTTTTAAAAGGGTGGAACTCTGCTGGCCAGGCTATAGGCTTTCCAAAATTTCCATATTCTTAACAAGTATAAATCAGCTTAAGGCTGGGTTCACACTTACAGTTGCTAGAAAAAGTATGTGAACCCTTTGGAATGATATGGATTTCTGCACAAATTGGTCATAAAATGTGATCTGATCTTCATCTAAGTCACAACAATAGACAATCACAGTCTGCTTAAACTAATAACACACAAAGAATTAAATGTTACCATGTTTTTATTTAACACGCCATGTAAACATTCACAGTGCAGGTGGAAAAAGTATGTGAACCCTTGGATTTAATAACTGGTTGAACCTCCTTTGGCAGCAATAACTTCAACCAAACATTTCCTGTAGTTGCAGATCAGACGTGCACAACAGTCAGGAGTAATTCTTGACCATTACTCTTTACAGAACTGTTACAGTTCAGCAATATTCTTGGGATGTCTGGTGTGAATCGCTTTCTTGATGTCATGCCACAGCATCTCAATCGGGTTGAGGTCAGGACTCTGACTGGGCCACTCCAGAAGGCGTATTTTCTTCTGTTTAAGCCATTCTGTTGTTGATTTACTTCTATGCTTTGGGTCGTTGTCCTTTTTGCAACACCCATCTTCTGTTGAGCTTCAGCTGCTGGACAGATGGCCTTAAGTTCTCCTGCAAAATATCTTGATAAACTTAGGAATTAATTTTTCCTTCGATGATAGAAATCCGTCCAGGCCCAGACGCAGCAAAGCAGCCCCAAACCATGATGCCCCCACCACCATACTTCACAGTTGGGATGAGGTTTTGATGTTGGTGTGCTGTGCCTCTTCTTCTCCACACATAGCGTTGTGTGTTTCTTCCAAACAACTCAACTTTGGTTTTATCTGTCCACAGAATATTTTGCCAGTACTGCTGTGGAACATCCAGGTGCTCTTGTGCAAACTGTAAACGTGCAGCAATGTTTTTTTTTGGACAGCAGTGGCTTCCTTTGTGGTATCCTCCCATGAAATCCATTCTTGTTTAGTGTTTTACGTATCCTAGATTCGCTAACAGGGATGTTAGCATATGCCAGAGACTTTTGTAAGTCTTTAGCTGACACTCTAGGATTTTTCTTCACCTCATTGAGCAGTCTGCGCTGTGCTCTTGCAGTCATCTTTACAGGACGGCCACTCCTAGGGAGAGTAGCAGCAGTGCTGAACTTTCTCCAATCATACACAATTTGTCTCACCGTGGACTGATGAACACCAAGGTTTTTGGAGATACTTCTTTTATAACCCTTTCCAGCTTTATGCAAGTCAACAATTCTTAATCGTAGGTCTTCTGAGAGCTCTTTTTTGCAAGGCATCATTCACATCAGGCAATGCTTCTTGTGAAAAGCAAACCCAGAACTGGTGTGTGCTTTTTATAGGGCAGGGCAGCTGTAACCAACACCTCCAATCTCACCTCATTGATTGGACTCCATTTGGCTGACACCTCACTCCAATTAGCTCTTGGAGATGTCATTAGTCTCTGGGTTCACATACTTTTTCCACCTACACTGTGAATGTTTACATGGTGTGTTCAATAAAAACATGTTAACATTTAATTATCTCTGTGTTATTAGTTTAAGCAGACTGTGATTGTCTATTGTTGTGAAATAGATAAAGATCAGATCACATTTTATGACCAATTTGTGCAGAAATCCATATCATTCCAAAGGGTTCACATACTTTTTCTAGCAACTGTATGTGAATTGGATGTGGGTTTCCCCGCATCCAATTTGCATGACAGGAGACTGTGACCGGCTCTCAATGGAGCCGTTTCACACATCTCTAGGGCAGTTGCGGAGCAGATTGCACAGGGGTCTGTGTGTCTTCGTTTCAGGTCCAAATTCAGGCAAAGATTCGGGCCCTGAAATGTAGAACAGGAATGCACCGAACGGTTCTCTGCTGTGAGCCGCATCCAGCCTCAAAGTGCTTTTGCTGCTTTTTTTTAATTTCAAAAAAGAGCCACCGTGTAAAACAAGCAATTCTTCCTTCCTCATCCCAATGTCCATACTCATTGGGGGACAACGGCATCTGGCCCAAATCTAAATGATCAAATGCAGAAGATTTTCGAGCAAGATTCTCTCTTCACTGCAGCGGAGTCTTTCATTGTTGGCAATGGGGCAGATAAGTATTAACTGCTTGTCTTACAAGTGGTCTCTTTCTATGAAAAAACATTTTTAAAAGCAACCGCTGTACTCTGTAGATGCAGGTACTCTGGAGTAATTCAGCATCAATATTTTTTTTAACTCAAGAAAGACTTTGTTGAAAAGGAAAATAAGAACTACAGCAGCTCCAGTGCAGACCAGCTTCCATATCCAAAATCAACAAACAGGCAACAGCTGAGCCCCCTCACTACTGCTCCAAACTTCTAGCAGTGACTTAGCAGATGAGGCCCCACTGCTTCCCCATACACTGCTCCCCGCTCCTTACAAAGCACCTTAGTACATCTTGCTCTTCCAGCAGTGAGTTGGCAGCCATTTAAGATTGGCCGTACATTATACAATTTGTACAATTTCTTAGATTTACCAAAACCATATAATATGAGGTCAAACCTAAACACTTTAAATTTGTATGCAATCAGGCAGGCCCTTGCACTACATAATTGAAGGTAAATCCAAAGGAAACTCCATAAGAAAATTGTATAATGTATGGCCAGCTTATGGATGACCAAACACTACAATCTGATTGTACAATCCCCTATATATCTAACATTAACTCTGTAGTGCAAGGGTTGCCTGGTTTGATACTAATGGAATGGATTGTTTAGGTTTGTCCTTGTATTATATTTTGGTAAAGCTACAGAAGACTGTACAGAGATTGTATAGTGTATGGCCAGTTTAATGCAAATGCAGGTGCACAGGAAGAGCAGAGTCCTGAGATTTGATTTAAATAGTGCCTGTAGCTACAGAGGTCAGTGAGGGCTTATTTTTGGGCTTATTTATTGTTATGGTTTATTCAATAAAAAGTGTAAAGAGCAAAGCACTTGTTGCTAAGTTCATCAGCCAATCAAAATGATCTGTATACTCCTCTTACTCTTACTAGGTCTTACTAGGTCTGTGAATTTGGCTGCACTCTCTTTATGGAATAAACTAGAACGTATTTCCCTTTTTGATCATCAGGAACCTTAAAGCTGAATAATATGTCACTATAAGGCCTCTACACTATACACATGTTTTGAAAAAACAAACTGTAACATCGGTACCCATGCCAGGATAAAATCGGCGTTAAAAACGCGATTTCACCAGCATATTGCATTGGCGTTATTGAGCGTCAGTGCTAAGTCGCGTTTTGTTTAAAAAGACATCCCTCTGCTATTTTTTGACATTTTAAAACATAAAGCGCCAGCGCTAAAAATGCTGGTTAACATTGCTACGGCGCTAATGCGCGTTATTAAGCGTTATTGAGCGTTTTTCCGGCTCAGAGTCCAAAACGCTCTAGCGCTGCAAATTCAGAACGTGTGGGTCCTGTGTTAGATTTACAGCTTAAGAGGGCCGATGCCATCTACATCTCAAAAATGTCAACGTGTATATGAGGCCATTGAATAACATGGTGTGGCCTTCTTAAGCTGTAAAAACAGCTCAAAAACATGGCTTTAACCACTTGCTTACTGGGCACTTACACCCCCCATCCTGCCCAGACCAATTTTCAGCGCTGTGGCATTTTGAATGACAATTGCACGGTCCTGTGACGACGTTGTACCCAAACAAAATTTTTATCATTTTTCCCCCACAAATAGAGCTTTCTTTTGGTGGCATTTGATCACCTCTGCGTCATTTCTGATCGCCGCTATAAACAAAAAAGAGCGACAATTTCGCAAAAAAAAACAATATTTCTTACTTTTTGCTATAATACAAGTCCAAAAAAAAATTATTCATCAGTTTTGGACAATATATATACTAATACATATTTTTACTAAAAAAAAAACGCAATCGGTTGCGCATGGTTTGCACAAAAGTTATCGCGTCTACAAACTATGGGATTTGATTTATGGCGTTTTTATTTTTTTTTACTAGTAATGGCGGCGATCTGCGATTTTTATCGGGACTGCAATATTGCAGCGGACATGTCGGAATTTTTGACACTTTTTTGGGACCAATGACATTTATACAGCGATCAGAAATTTAAATGTCCACTGATTACTGTATAAATGTCATTGGCAGTGAAGGGGTTAACCTGCAGGGGGCAGTGAAGGGGTTAACTGTGTTCCCTCATTGTATTCTAACTCTGTGGGGGATGGGCTGGCTGGGACATAACAGATCTCACAGATCCCAGTGACGGATCAGTAGATCTGTCATGTCCCCTGTCACAGAACAGAGAACCGCCGTGTTTACATTGGTGGTTCCCCGTTCTGCAGCTCTGTCAGGCGATCGCGGGTCTCGAGCGGACATCGAGTCCGTCCAACCCGCGGGCACGCCCACGCAGCGTGCAGCGGCCGCTCGCGCGTGCCGGGAGTGTACACAGGGGATGACGTCCATGGACGTCGTCCCGGAAATTCAGATCCTCGTTGGAGCCGTACTTCGACTATAGCGCGGATCTGAAAGAGTTAATAACGCCCGTGTGTATGAGGCCTAAGGCTGGGTTCACACTAGTCCGATTCTCGGACCGACATGAAGAGCACACGTTGCATTACGTCACAAAAACAATGATTCCCTATTAGAGCCATCTTAACTGCTCCGACATGTGTTTTTCAAAGTCGGAGCGACTTTGAAAAAGGTTCCTGTGCTACTTTTGCCCGACTTTGATCCTACTTCAGCCCATTGAAAGGCATTGAAGTCGGATCAAAGTCGTATCAGTGTCTTCACTGATCCGACTTTGGCATGCGACTTGTGCTCTGGGGATCTTGAAGGGGAACTCCACACCATATTTTTAAAGAAAAAACTGGCATGGGGTCCCCCTCCAGGAGCATACCAGGCCCTTTGGTCTGGTACGGATTTTAAGGGGAACCCCATGCCGAAAAAACAGCATGGGGTCCCCCCCAAAATCCATACCAGACCCTTATCCGAGCACGCAGCCCGGCAGGCCAGGAAAGGGGGTGGGGACGAGCGAGCGGCCCCCTCCCTCCTGGACCATACCAGGCCGCGTGCCCTCAACATGGGGAGTATGGCTCTGCGCCCCCCACCCCAAAGCACCTTGTCCCCATGTTGATGAGGACAAGGGACTCTTCCCGACAACCCTGGCCGGTGGTTGTCAGGGTCTGCGGGCGGGGACTCATCGAAATCTGGAAGCCCCCTTTAACAAGGGGGCCCCCGATGCCGGCCCCCCACCCTATGTAAATGAGTATGGGGTACATCGTACCCCTACCCA
>BLSH010392819.1:288562-299490 GCA_018402905.1 Glandirana rugosa
TAGTCTCAGAGGGACGTGTAAACACAAGGGTAGTGGGTAGTCTCAGAGGGGCGTGCAACCACAGGAGTAGTGGGTTGTCTCAGAGGGGCGTTTAGCCAAAGGGGGTAGTGTAGAGGTGTGTGTAAGTGGACTCAAATGTATGGGGGCTGTGTAAAGTTGGGGGGGGGCACAAATGTGTGGGGGCCCAGAGAGACATACACATGTGCCTGGGAGAAGGGCTGATGGGGACACAAATGTGCATGGGGATATTGTGATGGGAACACAAATGTGCAAGGGGATTCTGATGGGGACACAAATGTGGTGCTCTAATGGGACACAGATGTGCAGGAGACTCTGATGGGGACACAAATGTGTGTGGAGATGTGATGGGGGAAACCGATTTGCGGGGAGACTCTGTTGGGTGATGAGGACACCAACGTGCGGGGAGACTCTGATGGGTGATGGGAACACAAATGTGCAGGGAGACTCTGATGGGGACACAGGTATACAAAGAGACTCTGATGGAGACCAAATGGACACTGCACACTGGAAGTTTAGCCCCAGGGAACGAGGCTCTGGTATTTAGATGTAGACGGAGGATACAGGTGCACCATCCTGCCCCGCTGCTGCCAGCCTATCAAATTCTATTCTATTCCACTGCTATGGATTAATTTATAAGTTTTTGTTTTTTGGCCCACGGATGTGAAAAACATACGGTGTGGCCCTTGAAGTGAGAAGTTTGGAGACCCCTGCTCTATAGTATTACCTTTGTCTCCTCTGCCGACAGTTACATAATTGTTTATGGAAAGGAAAATCACTGCAAATAAGCATTTAAAATTCTTGATTTGACTGAAGTATTGGTTGACAAGATGTCTTTAAGAACACAGAACTGACACCTATAGCATTTCCTATGTGTTCAGCTGCCATCTCCTAACTGCCTAGGAGTCTTAGGCCAGCATCTAGGAACACAGCAGCGCCTCTGTCGAGGAACTGTGCCCCACAGTACTTCATTGGGTATTTCCTATTGTCATAGACAAGCGAGATATACAGTGGAACCTTGGTTTTCGAGCATAATTCGTTCCGGAAGCATGTTTGTAATCCAAAGCGCTCTTATATCAAAGCGTGTTTTCCCGTAGGAAATAATGTAAACTCAGATAATCCGTTCCACAACCATTTATTCATATAAAAAATGATTACGGCAAAACAAAAAAACAGTATAAAGTGTACTGTAAACATAAAGCAAAATGAACCTGCACTTCAAAATACAGTACAGTAGTATGAATAATGTACAGTAAATGCTTGTTGCAAAATCTAAAAAAAAGAATGTGTACCCTCACAATGTTAAAGCGGAGCTCCACCCAAAAGTGTAACTTCCGCCTTAAGCACTCCTCAACCCCTTACATGCCACATTTGGCATGTCATTTTTTTTTTTTGGGGGTGGGGGGGGTGTACCTTGTTTTGACAGGTACTTCCTGTCACACTTCCTCCTTCCGTCGCCTGGCCGCCTAGACGACTCCTCCTGGCAATCTTCTGGGACACGTCACAGGTCCCAGAAGATTGCCTGACCACTAGGAACACACAGCGTGACTCGTGCATGTGCAGTGCGTACCCGGCCGTGAATCCTGACCGGGTGCCCACACTAGGAATGGCAGGGCCGCCGGGAGGAGGGTGAAGACGAGCGAGGCTTCGGGCACAGCCATCGCTGGACCGCGAGACAGGTAAGTGTCTGTTTATTAAAAGTCAGCAGCTACACTTTTTGTAGCTGCTGGCTTTTAATAAACTAAAAACGAGTGGAACTCTGCTTGTGCTCATTCATTTAAAGCCGTTGTATGTTCAGGAAAGCCGCTGGTGTATAGCATACAATGCTGTATGTGGCCAGAGGTTCAGCTCCCAGCGCTTCCTAGAGAACCCTGAGACACTCGGGAACTGCTGACATCACTTCTGGGTGCTCTGAACGCGCATTACGCCCGCTTCTGCTGGGAGTGTATCGGAGAGTCTACAGGAAGCACTGGGAGCCCGTGAATCTCTGGCCATATACAATGCTGTACTTTACTGTACACTGTACACCAGCGCCTTTACCATACATATATACAGTGGCTTTACATGGAGGAACAACGGAACATTGTGAGTGTAATTATATTTTTTTTCTTTCGAAATTTTGCTCGTATATCATCAAGGCAGCACTCTCAAATCAAGACAATTTTTTTTTTTAAATGCTCGTATATCTAAATGCTCGTATACCACTTTATTTGTAAACCAAGGTTCCAATGTAAAACTTTTGTAATTATTGTCAATCATCTCTGTGCTGTCATTAGGGTGAGATATGAGAAGTGGGCACTTACACAATGCTGAGCGTAATGTCTAATTTGATGATTTGGAGATGATACAGAGAAGAGGAGGACAATGACAGAAAATATAAGAATGATGACATGAAGGAAAGAAAGATGATGAAATAGAGTATAGAGTAGTATGATGACATGGAGGAAAGGAGGATGATGACACAAGGGGGATGAGAGTTATGGCACAGAGGAGTAGAAAATCATGACATGGAGGAAAAAGAAGTATGATGAAATGGAGAAAAGAAGGATGATGACACAGAAGAGAGGATGCTGATGAATTTGAGTAAAGAAGAAGAAGGATGATAACACAGAGGGATTGCAATAATGATATGGAGGAAAGCAGATTGATGACATGGAGGAAAGAGCGTGATGATGCAGAGGTAAGGTGAAGGATGCAGAGGAGAGGAGGATGATGACACAGAGGAGCAGAGGATGATGGCATGGAGGAAGGAAGATGACACAGAGGAGGATGACAGGAGGAGGATGACAGCATTAGGAAAGGAAGAATGACGACGAAGAGGATAGAAGGATGATGATGACACAGAGGAGAATGATAACATAGAGGAAAGGAGAATGGTGACACAGTGAGAATGGTTATGACATGGAGGAAAAGAGGGTGATGGCACAGAGGAAAGAAGGATGATGACAAAGAAAAAGGAGTATGATGACATGAAGGATAACAGAAGAATGCAAAGTTGGGCCCTGTGAGTCCCCAAATGCCTCTGGCTGGAAGATAGTTTGCTGGAGGTGTTTATTGAGATGATTTTTCAATATGCGCAGCACAGTGGGATTCTGACCTGAATGAGCTGTGGCAGGAATTCTAGCAATTCATCATCTGACATCTTCCCAATTTGCTGACAGGCCGCGTCACGAATGTTTCCATCTGAAAAGCTGGAGGAAATTCAGAACCATTAGACAAAGTAAAAGAAATCTGCAAGATGGGGAGAACGGTCGAGGAGATAAATACCAAGGGAGAGATAAATGCTGAATGGGGGATTAATGCCAAGAGGTAAATAAACACTAGGGATGGATAAATAATGGGGTGAGAGACAAATACCAAGGGGGATATTAATACTGGGGGAGGGTAAATAATTCCAAAAGGCAGGATATACATACTGGGGTGGAACTAATATATTGGAGTAAAGACCATGAGAGATAAATCCAGGGTGAGGGGTGTGATAAATGCTGGTTGTGGGGCTCCTATATACTAGGGCAATCTCCATCTTACTCTGGACAAGAAAAGCTGTTTATGGAAAATTAAAATATAAGACAATGATGGGGAACTGCTTCAAAATTAGGTTGTAATATTACTATTATACATGCTCAGCTGATGAAGGCCAGCAGAGATATATGAGAGATAACACAATGATCAGTGAGCTGTATTTGAGGAAAGGATTTACGCACAGCAGAAATATAACAGAAAGGCTAGTCAGTAGGGATGCGGAGGAGAATATGTCTTAAAGTGCCTATTACTCTGCCTGGCACACACTGAGTGTAGAGGAACCCTGCAGAAAGAAATTCTCACCAGGGGCTCAGCAGGCTAAGGCCCTCCAGCGGGTCTGAGAAGCTCCAGTCTTGCAGCAGCCGGTACATGGTGGCTATAGTTGGGGGATCCCAACCGGGTGCACTGCCCAGCAGCAAAGAAAGGGTACCTGGCAGCTTGTTCACACAGTGGCGGTAATGCCACAAACATTGTTTATCTGCTTCAGAGAGCCTAGAGAGAAGAAATGAAGAGGAGGGAGATGAAAAAGGAGGCTCGGGATAAAAAAACATAATAGAAAACAACAGTGACAATAGCGAATCATTTCAAAGCTGATAGATGATGATGCTTTAAAATAAAAAAACTGTGCTAAATGGTAAAATCCCAAAACAAGCAGCTGGCACACCATGAAATACAAAATGGTAATAACAAATAAACTCAAACTCAAGTGCAGCACTCAAAGAGCAGAAAGAGAACAAAATTAATAATAAAACACTACTAACAGGTGTTATGATTTAAAGCACACTACAGTGTAAAAATGATAAGTGCTTACAAAATAAAAGGACTGCCGCTGTTACAAAGGTTCTAAAACCTTAATCGATAGTATCCTGACTCACATCACTGTCCCAAATATTCCATCTCTAATATCATCACTTTAAAATCATCAAAAACACAAAGTGCCAAACTTTAAATAAAGTGCTCAGTGTCCAAATAATATAGTGTTTGCAATACAGTGCTGGTTCTTGAATATCTTGTGCAATCTTGCAACAACTTGTGCTGACGTGCCAATCACTCCATTGCTTTGCATACATCAATGTCACTGCCATGCCCTCCTTAG
Organism: Glandirana rugosa; assembly: GCA_018402905.1. Classification (NCBI taxonomy): domain Eukaryota; kingdom Metazoa; phylum Chordata; class Amphibia; order Anura; family Ranidae; genus Glandirana; species Glandirana rugosa. Next base: position 293,199 of record BLSH010392819.1, read on the forward strand.
GCTCCATGCACACTGGACATTAAAAAAAACGATTTAAAAATGTCAGTAGCTTTGTAGTGAGCCTTTCAGCTTTTATCAGCGTTAATGCACTAGCATTTTTGAGTGTCACAGTTTTTGTTTTTTTTCAATGGATCCAAAACGACCAAAAATGCTGGTGAGCAAAGTTTTTGAGCGTTTTTCAGCGTTTATGAGCATTTATGAGTGTTTATCAGCATTTTTAAGCTTCCAGCGTTTTTTGTGGTCAGAAGAATGACTCTTGAACACCAATTCAGGGCGTTCAGATAACAGCCCATAAACGCCACTGCTGTTAAAAGACAATAAACGTCCATGTGTGCATGGACACATCGTTTATCAGCTTCAGTGTGCATGGAGCCTTAGGTGTTCATACACTCACCAAAGCTTGTGCATAAACATTAAAGCCTTGTACACACGGGACGACGATCGTACTTACGATCGTCTCAAATCGTATGTTGGATAATGTAACTTGCATACTGACTGCACTACACGATCGTACGACCACAGAAAGAACGTTCAGGTGCATGTAATTAGCATCCGGCCGTTCCTGACTTCTGAGCATGCGTGTTTAGCACAATACAACTTGTTGTACCAACTGCTCTGTACACACGATACAACGGTCGTATGACCGCTTGTTGGTACGACCAAGTTTTCTAGTCTGCTCATAAAACTCCCCTTGTACGACCGTCGTATGTCGGCTGTTCTAATCGCGCATACGAACGACCGATTTTGCATACAACAGTCGTTCATACGACCTGGTGTATATGATCGTCGTCCCATGTGTACGAGGCTTTAGAGTCATGAACGGTTATGATGCAGGTTTCAGTGGCATATATGGGCTCTCTGTGTTGCAAAGACCGTATTATTTGGACACTGAGCACTTTATTTAAAGTTTGGCACTTTGTGTTTTTGATGATTGTAGAGTGATAATAAAGGTAGACTGTTTGGGACAGCGCTGTGAATCAAAACAAAACTAATATCAGTCTAGTATGTGTGTCTGTAATAGAATGTCCATGCATGCAATGTCCATTTGCATGGACATTCTACTATAGACACATATATTGGACCGATTTTAGTTTTATTTTGTTTTTGTTTTATGAGCGCTGAAGCCTGAACTTGAGTTTGAGTTTATTTGATAAGTGATGGTGACCAGACAGTATGGAGGCAAAATGTCCCCTGCCAGTAAATAAAACGGCTTATAAGTGATTCACCCTACCTCCTCCTGAACTCTGCTGGATTTCTTGAATTAAGCTGGGAACAAACAGTTTTATTTTCAGCCAGCAGGCTGAACAAAAAAAAAATAAAATAAATAAAACTAATAGATTTTTCCATCCACACAAGGGAGGTGGATGGAGGAATCCCTCCCGCAGGGACATTGTATTCTGATCATGGCTCCCACTGCTGTCAGAATACCCTTATTAGTGGCTTGCTGCAGCTGCTGATCGACAAAACTTTTCCAACATGTCCATTGCTCACAGGACGTTTTTGATGTTTTTTCAGCAGCTGTTTTCAGCTGCAGACGTCTTTTTCTACAGTCATTAAACCCTCCATCATGTTATCCTATGTGTTCATGCACACATAGGCTGTCACCAGCTGTTTTTAGCAGTGACGTTTTGGAGCTGTAAAAAAAAACCCAAGACCGGAGGGTTCTGAGAGACATTTTTCAGCTGTAAAAACGCTCTGACGCTCAAAAATGCTCACTAACGCTCACTAATGCCACTCACCAATGTTTTGTATTTATTGAAAAAATAATAAAAAAAAACCCTCATTGGCGCCAGCCCTAAAAAACACTCATTAACGCTCACTAACGCTCATTAACGCCGCCGCAAAAACGCCAAAAAAAAGCTGAAAAAATCACTGATAAGCTACTGATGTTATTTTTTTAAACATCGTGAGTGCATGCAGCCTTAAATAACTGAGCGGTCGGATCTAAATAGCTGCACTTTCTGATAACAACTCCCACTTATTGCTCTTTCTGCCTTTTCCTGATCATTATTTCCATTTCCTTCAGCAGCTAACAACTCAACCCAACATTTAGCCCTCATACACACGGGCATATGTTTTTTAATAAGCAAAACGTCGGGTCCGACGTCAGGGAAAAATCTGTGGTTTTTTTTGGCGTTTTGCATCAGCGTCAATGAGCGTTAGTGAGCATCAGCGTCAATAGGCACTTTTTTAATGAAAACATTCCTCTGCTATTTTTTAACCAAAAAACTTCGGCGTCAAAAAAATGGTACGGCGTTAGTGTTAGTGAGCGTTTTGCTGCGTCGACGTCAAAGAAGGCAAAACGTTACAGCCTTTACTGCTCAAAAATGTCAGCGTTTTTAGAGGGCCATTGAATAACATGGAGAGCACAAAATGCCCGTGTGTATGAGGGCTAATAATTTAGTTCTGCATGGCTGCTGCTTACAGGATAAAAAACAGAAAAGGAAAAATCAGCACAAGGGACATAACTTACAGTCAGTAGAAAGTGTCCCTTGTTCTGATTCCTCTTCTGTTAGAACAAATCCTCCTCCATCCATGCCCGCTACCCCTAACAACTGGTATAGCGAGGCTTAATACAACTAAGGGACTGTCACAGGCTCTCATCAGGAGAGCCTGCCTATGCCTGGCCTTCCTGCCCAGCTACTCCATTTATAGAAGCCGTAATACAGCTCCTATGAATGAAACATAATCTATGAATAGAGGGGGTGGACCTATCAATCATCCGCCATTCCTCCATTCATAGATCAAGTTTCATTCATAAAAACTGTAACACGGCATATGCGCATAGAGCAGCTGGGCGGAAAGGGTGGCCATAGTTGGGCTCTCTTAACCAGAGCCTGTGAAGGACCCTTAGTTGCATTAACCCCCACCGCATCTAATGGAGGGGGGGGGGACATGGACAGAGGAGACTTTCTACTAACGGAACAGGAAACAGCAGAAGGGACACATTCTGTAAGTTATGTTCCTTGTGCTGACTTTTCTGTTTTTTATTTTAGCTAAACTTATGCTAAATAACAAGTCAATTCCTCCCAGAAGAGTCCCTTGCTACCATTCTCTGCCATCCGACAGGCATATGTCTAAACACTGTATGATTATTAAGATGATCTGTAATGTTTTTTGATCTTCCAATAAAAAACGTTTGTAAAAAAAAAAAAAAAAAAAAAAAGTCCCTTGCTACCTCCCAACCACTGCAAAGCCCAATGATAATGTCACCCTGATGGGTTCTCTATAATGATAATCGTAGAGTCTGCCTGTGAGCAAGTGATACCTACAAGCTACAGCACTGTAATCATCCCACCATATAAGGTGATTACATTAAGGCTACTTTCACACTGAGTCGTTTGAAAAACGTGTGCAAAACATCAAGCGTATTTACCGCGTTTTCCCAGAGTTAGCGCTATAATTAGTGCTAACGCCCAGGCGTTTTTCAAGCGCTTCTCAAGTGCTTTTAAAGCACTAGCATTAAATAAATAGCACATCCCCCTACATTACATCCTGTTTACTTCCTGGTATTTTGACTTTTCCACAACCTCTGGGCGTTTTGCTGGCACTTTTAACACGCTTTTAAAACGCTTTACATTCATTTCAATGTATATGGGCGTTTTTAATGCGCTATTTTTAGCGCTCAGAATAAGCACAAAAAATCATGCTTGCAGGACTTTTTTAAATGCGGCGCCAGTGTGAATAGGTACATTGGAATTAATGGGCAGTGTTTTAGAAGCGTTTTGGAAGCGCTATTTTTAGCACAAAAAGGCTAGGAAAGCGCCTCAGTGTGAAAGGGGCCTTACTGTTCTCCACCCAAAACCAACATAATAGCTTGTTTTATCCTTTTAATCACAAGTGATGAAGCTTACAAGAGCACAGAGCCACGTTGCGCCAGGAATTCCATCTGATGGGTCGGATCCTGATTTGTAATGCTGATGTTGGATTTGTCTGCGGTGGGTCTGCAAAATGTGTGCACTGTCTGTGGGAAATCAACCTGCAACAAATAACATGTTGCAGTTACTGTACCAGTATAAAATACATTATATATCAGTGCTTGCTGCAGCAGAAGACAGACTAACTCATACAATATATACTATACAATATACTGTTCATATTACATGAATGAGACTGTACTAGAATAAAACACACTACATCTCATTATAGAGTCCTCAACTGCAGTGGCAGAAGGGAGACTCTATTTCAATATACTATTCATATTAGAGTACAAAGACAGTACTTGAATATCACACACAAAACAGAGTGTGATATCCATATAGTAAATAGATACAGAGATAGATAGAGAGTATTACAGAAACAAAATATAGTGGATGGATACAGAATATTAAGGGGCGCATTGTAGATGGATAGATAGTATTATGGGGCTATTATGGAAGAGTAAATAATAAATCTAATTTCAATCAATGTATCTATTCTCTAAATCTCTTTAGTTCGAGGGGAGGAGATGTATTTAAGTAGTTCATATGTCTTCTTTGTATTTGTTAGCTTTTTGTGTTCTTTTGCTTTACTTTTTAATACCCGATTTCCCCCCACCCTACAAACATTGTAGGGGGGATCTGAAGCCAATGATGGGCCTTATGTGTATAATGTAATGTAACATAACAAATTATAACGCAATCTAATATAATATATTGTAATAAAATATAATACATGATGGATCGGATTACTAACCTGTACGGTGACGAGTGTGGGCAGGGTGACATCAAAGGCTCCTGGGGTAATAGCGGGTGGTGGTTCGGCGTGAGATATCATATTGATCAGCAGAGACCCCTGAACCATTTGCCTGGAAGAGAGAATATGAGGCCAGATGGGGAACACAGAGTGCCATCAACTGACATCCCTATACAATCTGTCAGTCACAGGGATCAATAATGCCCCATTCCCAAAGTGGTGATTCTCTGATGTCTAGAAGTTGTTTCCAGCTGATAATTATATCTTACATAACTGGCTGCACTAATAGACTGTCTCCATCAATAAATGATCACCAAAGATTGATGTGTGTGAGGAATCTGATTGAGTCTGAGTAAAAATTTGCCAACTGAAATGAATCCAATTGGTCAATTATCAATTATTATAAGTACAGTCATCATTGCTTAGTGCAGAACGGGGGGCTCCCAAGGTACATTACGTGAGCAGGAATGCTCAGCTATAACATGCTAAGAGGGAGCAGTGGCCGCACACAGTTGTAATTGTTTGAATTTCTCTCTGTGTTCTTGGCTGTTAGTGGCCCGGGAAGAGCTGAACCCCTGGTATGTTCTCTGAGTGGGGTCCTTCTTTAACCACTTCCTTACTGGGCACTTAAACCCCCTCCTGCCCAGACCAATTTTTGGCTTTCAGCGCTGTCGCATTTTGAATGACAATTGCGCGGTCGTGCGACGTTGTACCCAAATAAAATTTGCGTCCTTTTTTCCCCACAAATAGAGCTTTCTTTTGGTGGTATTTGATCCCCTCTGCGTCATTTCTGATCGCCGCTATAAACAAAAAATGAGCGACAATTTTGCAAAAAAGAACAATATTTTTTACTTTTTGCTAAAGTACAAATCCATTAAAAAATGTATTCATCGGTTTTGGCCGACATATATTCTTCTACATATTTTTGGGGAAAAAAAAAATCGCAATCGGCGTATATTGATTGGTTTGCGCAAAAGTTATCGCGTCTACAAACTGGGAATTGATTTATGGCGTTTTTATTATTATTTTTTTTTTACTAGTAATGGCGGCGATCTGTGATTTTTAGCGGTAATGCGATATTGGGGGGGACATGTCGGAACATTTTGACACTTTTTTGGGACCAATGACATTTATTCAGCGATCAGAAATTTAAATGTCCACTGATTACTGTATAAATGTCATTGGCAGTGAAGGGGTTAACCTGCAGGGGGCAGTGTAGGGGTTAAATATGTTCCCTGGCTGTGTTCTAACTGTGGGGGGGCAGGGCTGGTCGGGACATAACAGATCTAACTGATCCCAGTGACAGGGATCAGTAGATCTGCTATGTCCCCTGTCAAAGAACGGGGAACCGCCGTGTTTACAACGGCGGTTCCCCGTTCTGAGGCTCCTGAAAGTGATCGCGGGTCTCGGGCGGACATGCGCAGTGGGAGGACGTCCATGGACGTCCTCCCGGCATTTCAGGTCCGCGCTGGAGCCGTATTTCGGCAATAGCGCGGACCTGGAGGGGTTAAAGTGGAACTTCATTCTCTCAATTAACATTGACTATTTTTAATCCTTATGCTGCTAGCATTAGTAAATAGTTAGTAAATTATGTTATATTTTTACATTTCTTCATTAA
>BLSH010392819.1:299500-327212 GCA_018402905.1 Glandirana rugosa
CGGACCTTTGGTCCTTCAATTACTTCTTTACATTTTTATATTGTATTAAATGATTGATAAATGATTAGATCAGTAGATCTGCTATGTCCCCTGTCAAAGAACGGGGAACCGCCGTGTTTACAACGGCGGTTCCCCGTTCTGAGGCTCCTGAAAGTGATCGCGGGTCTCGGGCGGACATGCGCAGTGGGAGGACGTCCATGGACGTCCTCCCGGCATTTCAGGTCCGCGCTGGAGCCGTATTTCGGCAATAGCGCGGACCTGGAGGGGTTAAAGTGGAACTTCATTCTCTCAATTAACATTGACTATTTTTAATCCTTATGCTGCTAGCATTAGTAAATAGTTAGTAAATTATGTTATATTTTTACATTTCTTCATTAACTTCCTGGTTTCCAGGCCAAGCCTAAGGCCCCTTTCACACAAGCTGAGCTCGTTTTGACGGGCTTCGGTGCTCAGCAGGGATCCATCCGTTTATCCCCGCTGAGCCGGTGGATGACACTCCATGCAGAGGCTGACCAGTCACAGCTCCATTCTCCTCTATGGAGGATCGGATGAACACGGACCGTCTGTCCGTGTTCATCCGATCCGCCAGACGGATGGAAAATAGGGTTTCCATCCGTCTGTTTCTGGCAGATCGGGTGTCAGCGGACATGTCACCGCTGACATCCGTCACTCCATAGGGAACAATGGAGCGTCCGTTCGGGTCCATCTGAAAAACTGACAGGCAGACCCAAACCATCCGCTTGTGTGAAAGAGCCCTTATGATGGCATGCATCTCAGGAGTCTTTAGGAGGAGAAGAGGGGTGGAGGGTTTTTTCAGCTCCTGCATGTTGGAGCTAAGGGCAGGTGGATTCCATGAAGTAAATGCCACATGAATCATCTGCCCTTACTCAAGATGGTCACAGCCAGAATTTATATGGGGGTGTTTTTCAAAGTGCTCTCTCAGCAAAATAAAGCATGGAGAAATGGATGGATGGGGGAGATAGCTTTGAATGTTAAAATTAATGAAATAGTGTTTTTGGTTTGTGGTGCTCAGATGCAGTGTAGTTCCGTTTTAAGTCTCCATCTCTGGACTGCCCGTCAGCCTTTTCCTATTAAACAGAAGAACTCCCCACCTGGGGTCACCTCTGTCTTCTTGCCTAGAGACATCCAATCACTGTGTGTCAGGGAACTGCACTCAAATGCATCACAGGATATCACCGAGTGATTGATCTCCCCAATTTGCAGCCTAATTGTAAACAAATAGAGCAAAGAAGGCGATCGATAGACCCTAATGGACGAGCGGCAATGGCTGCTCTGATATTCACTAGGATGAAGCCGTTTAGGAAAGTCCAAGGATTGTGTTTAAGGCAGGGCTCCACTGCCAGGAAAGTATACACAGATAACTCACTCGGTGGAGTAGAGCGGCAGACAGGACCAGGCCAGGAAGGAGCTGCGAGTGTCAGTCACCGCGTACAATTTCAGCACCAACATCGTCTCATATGGCACAGCTGCCAGCAGGAGCGGAAATGTCATCCTGGAACACAAAGACAACATGTCAGAGCCCAGTGCTGACATTGGTTAGATCCTAGAAAGGTTTCTAGTTCTGTGTACAGAGATCACCTCTACAGCACCACACAGACATTGCCTACTGTGTCCCAGTAATTCTACCACCAAGAGTCAGCAAATGGTAACAGCCAGCAAGGTCACTTATAAAAGAGAACTGATTAAAAAATGACCCCTTTAATTCCCCAATGTCTTTATTGTTTGGTGTGATCTCCAGCAATTAGTCTACATACCGAGTTGCCACACTGCGACTGAAATCATGCTTTCAGCTCGTTTGAGGTACTTTGCCAGGGTGACGGCCCTATCCGGGGAGCACTTTCTATGTCTTACAAGATCCTGCTAGACCTTTATGCTACAACAGACCCTCCCTTCTTGGTCAAATGGGAAAGGGACCTGCAGACTACATTTACAGAACCACAAAAGGAGTGCATACTATTTTCACACATAAACCCTCACTCTGCAGCAAATGCCAGGAAACTTCATATAAAATTGCCACATGCTGATATCGCACCCCTTCAACCTTAGCTAAAATATTCCCAAATCACTTTGACCGATGCCGGCGGTGTGAACAACATCCAGGAACGATGCTCCACATCTTCTGGGATTGTCCCAAACTCCAGTCCTTTTGGCAACCAGTCTTGCGCCTCGTACACAAATGCACGGACATCTCCTTGACTGATAACCCTGCAGCAGTCCTGCTAAACCGTACTCCTATGTCTAGAAAACGCTACCACAAATCCCTTCTTAATGCTGCCCGGGCATGTATACCTAGCCAATGGAAACAACAGTCTGCTCCCACAGTGGCCCAATGGTTCGCAAGGGTTAATGATATCGACCGGATGGAGGAACTGACAGCCACCATCCGGGACAAATCAGAGGAACATAAGACCAGATGGTTTTATTGGGACCTTTTCCGCTTCTCAGATGAATACTTCAACTTCCTGTGATTTGGCTTTCACGACAGATTCTCGCGATCCAGACTCCACGGCTCGAGAAATGTATTACTTAGTGTGGCATCCTTCACCCTCTGGAGGGGGACCTCCCTTACCCCCCTTTCCTTTTACCCTTCTTCTCTGTCCTCTCTATTTCTTCCAGTCCCTTTTTCCTTTTTTTCCCCCTTTACTCTCTATATTTCCCCATATCTATTTTTTTCATTATAAGGCCTCATACACACGGGCATCTGTGAAAAAATCTGCGTTTTTACCGGCGTTTTGCATCGGCGTTAGTGAGCGTCAATAGGCGTTTTTTAAAAAAAAAATCAGTCCTCTGCTATTTTTCAACCTAAAAACGCCGGCGTCAAAAAACGCTTGTTAACGCCGGTACGGCGTTAGCGAGCGTTTTGCCCATTGCCGTCATAAACCGCCAAAACGCTACAGCTACAGAACGTGATGGTCCCGCGTTCTAAAAAAAGCTCACTAACGCTGACTCCCTCTACTGCTCACAAACGCCGGCGTTTTTAGAGGGCCATTGAATAACATGGAGAGCTGCAAAAAATGCCTACAAACGCCAGCGTCCAAAACGCCCGTGTGTATGAGGCCAAAACACAAAATAGGTGTGCTCCGACTCTGACAGGTTACCAGACAACACATTTCCTCCACACTGTGATGAATCTACTTAGATGAAAACTCCTTAGCTCTACTTATAGCTCATAGCTTCGGATGTTTATAGTACAGCTGGGTATTTCTTTGTAACAAATTGCATATGAGATATGTTGTTTGACATCTGTAAAATGTGAAGTTTACTCCACACTGTACATGTCGCATACCTCTAAATAAAATATTAAAAAAAAAAATCATGCTTTCAGTGGCAGTAGCTGCTCTGTAGATTAATAGATGGGACAGGGAGGTGATTAAAAAATGCAAGCTGCTCAGGGTAGGCACGGCAGGTGATGTCAAGAGGTAGGGCAATGGCGCACAATGTGCAGAACTGTCAACATCCTCCCATATAGTACTACAAAAAAAGGGTGATGATTTACTGTACACATCTTCTGGGATGTACAGTATATCAATTCCTGTATAGCAGCTCCAGTCAAGGATTAGTCTCCTAAAGCTGTCCATACACATTACAATCCAATTGTGCAATCTCTATACATTTATCAAAACAATATCACGGTTACCTAAACCCTCCATCTATTCAGACAGGCCCCTGTACTGTGCCAGACATCGGATTGTAACTGTGGTCAGCCTAGCCTGACCTAAGGCTGGCCACAGATAGGTCAGTTTTCTTGGTGCCCCATCCATACATTCAAGGTAGATGGGAGAATACTCCCCACTGTGCCTATGTATTCAGACACCGTAGAAGCTCCCCTGCCATTAAAATACACAGATCAACACTGCAGTCTACAGCCTGCAGTGCTGATCAAGTGGAACTTTTCCAACAGGGTGATGAAAAGAAGTTGACTTCTGTTCAACCACGGTGACCATACATGGATCGAAATTCACCTGGACCCTGCTGAACTGGCCAAATTTCAATCCATGTATGGCAAGCTTAACATTTATTGCGGTAAGGTGAACCAAAAGGAAGGAATGGACAAAAGAGCTTACACTTCGTCCCACACAAGTCTGGAGAAGAGTGATTGTGTGGCCTTCACATTCTGAGATCTGATCTCCGGGCAGATTTTCCTCCCACTGTATGTCACCGAACATGAGATGTAGAAGACGGAATCCTGACTGGAAACAGAAGACAAATGTCAGATTATAAAAAGTGACTCCATACAATACAGCTACATACACTAAGATCCAAATACAAGTTCCAGTAGATGTGAATCCAATAAGTAAAACCTCATAGAAGCTTTAAAATGTCAATGTCATTTTCAGTATTTTTAAGTTATTTTCAATATTTTTAAATCTGCAGCTTTCATTAAAGTAATCCTTGATCCTGCCATGAAGGATCTCATTCCAGCACTTCCTGTTATAAGGCGTCAGTGCTCTGTCCGTGTTTCCCAACCGTTCTCCTTTGTTGCCACCCTATCAAACAGGCTTCCAATTGAGACTACATGTGGCCGTTTTTATCAAACATTAGCAAACCCGCCCTGAGAAATGCCACTGGAGTGCATGTAGACAAGCCATGGCTGCAAAGGGGCTGCAGGAGATCAGCGTCACTGGGATTTAACAAAGAATAAAAATTGGTTAAAACACTAGCTTTGTATTCATAAAAAGGCAATTGATTATAACATACAGTGCACAGAGCAAACTAAATGACATCCAGTTCAGGTTTACATCTATTTTGTGCTGGGTTTTATTGCACCATAAGAATCTCCATCGTAAGATGAATCATGTCTCTGGGCGGAGTTCTGTTTGTCTTAGTAATTTCTCTCCTAAATAGTTAATGAGCTCTCTGAGTGTTGTTCTCATAGACGGGGCCCCAGGGGGCCGTTATATAAGATGTACCAAGGCAGAACTGGGGCACAATCTGCACAGACAGCGCTTTAATGGGAACATTAGATCCGTAATGTCATTTTGTAGGGGGGGGGATTTTTACTGGTGAGTGCAGGTCCCCTTAAAGTGTATTTTGTTTTATAATTTTGGATAGATTGGGAAAGAGTTAAATGCCTGCCACAATTTTTTTTGCATCTCAATGGGTAGATTTACCTTAATTTCCCGTCCCAAAAAGACAACCTGAAGTAAGCGGAAATCTTTCAAAAATGATGGGAATTCCCCTCTAAGGCTGGATTCACACCAATGCATTTTTAGTGCTTTTTGCATTTTGCAGATTTGCACTACAGAACGTGTTCCATAGGAAACCATGGTGAATGGACTGCAGTGCAAATCTGCAAAATGCAAAAAACACTAAAAATGCATAGGTGTGAATCCAGCCTTAGGCTTGGTTAACACTGCTGCGAAATCTACTGCGAATTTAAGCCAATGCGATAGATTAAATTCGCAAGTCATCTCCAATAACATAGTGTTCTATCAGGGCAGTTCACACTGATGCGTTGCGAATCTAATCCGTGAAGAAAAAGGGTCCTGTGCGAGTTTGATCCGTGTGTGATGCTGTGCGTTGCGAATTCAGCTCCATAGACTACAATAGAACATGGATTGAAAACGCAATCTCCCATTCACATCACTGCGATAGCTTCTCCCTCCAAATCCAGCTACAGCTTTGCAGTAGATTCAGACACATGTAGAAATCGCACTTGTGTCTGAACTGAAAAAACTTGCATCACAATCGTATTCAATTTGCAGAAAATATGCACTGCAGCAGTGTGAACCAAGCCTTAGACAGCTGTCACTAGAACAGGCGTTACCTTCTATTCCTCTTCTATCTTTTGTTCTGGTGACAACTGTATTATATATTTTGGATTTCCCCTCACTTTCTGTCTCTGTGACACCAGGATGAACAGAGAAGGTGAATAGTTCCAGTGTGGATAAAGACAGCAAGAAAAATCTTCCAGAGAGTCTAATGCTTTCCTAGCCAATCCAAACCTGAAAAGGTTTTGGCTTTCCATATGCTGTAATGACTTTATTTAGATGAAATGGCTAATCATTTTAATACGTGTGATGGGAGACTCTTGGGATGTACTGTAAATGGTATTGTGATTTCTAGAAAAGTAAAGTTTGTAGTATTATTATTAATGGTGGAGTGATGTGACCACATGTAAAACATCAATTCACCATCTACACACTTTCTCAATGATACCCCACCAATTCTATACTAAATTATATTTCATTGACAGGTGAAGACTGCTGAACTGTCCCCCATGGGCTTCTCTCAGGGAGGATGGGTAAGGAAAGTCAGCTCTCTTGCTTGATCAGCTCTGTAAACTAGAGGCTTTTATCAGCAAAGCAGTTAGCATTAGCCCGGTAAATATTGTGCATATCAAACAAAACAACATTGATATGCACAGTATACAATGTTATATGTTGGATATGAACAGTGTACAATTACATAATTACATAGTCAGGGTGAAAAAGACACAAGTACATCTAGTTCAACCAAGGGAAAAAAAAAGAAAACATACAATCCCATATACACAATCCTATATCCACAGTTGATCCAGAGGAAGGCGAAAAAAACCCCAGCAAAGCATGATCCAATTTGCTCCAGCAGAGGGAAAAAATTCCTTCCTGATGCCCCGAAAGGCAACTGGATATTCCCTGGATCAACTTTACCAAAAAAAGTTAATATCCAGTTATATCAGTTTTCTCAACTCCAGTCCTCAAGGTGCCCCAACAAGTCATGTTTCAGGCTCTCCATTATTTTGCTCAGGTGATTTGATCAGTTTCACTGCCTTAGTAATTACCAAAGTCGTTTCATCGGAGGGAAATCCTGAAAATATGACCTGTTGGGGTGCCTTGAAGACTGTAGTTGAGAAACACTGAGTTATATTATGTACATTTAGACCTGGTTCACACCTATGCATTTTTTAGTGCATTTTCAGTTTTGCGGAAACACACTGTAGTCCATTTAACATGGTTTCCTATGGGTCACATTCACATCTGTGCATTTTATGGAAAGAGCCAGGGACTTTTTTCTGGTTTTTGGTTCCATAGACTTCAATGGAGTATGCAAAGTGCAACCTGCATAGGTGTGAACCAGGCCTTTTTTAAAGAAAGCTACTAAGCTAGCCAGAACCAGCTCTTAAAGGAGTTGTAAGGGCAGAAGGGTTTTTATCTTTTAATGCATTCTATGCATGAAGATAAAAAGCCTTCTGTGTGCAGCAGCCCCCCTAATACTTACCTGAGGCCCCGTTCTGTCCAGCGATGTCCACAAGTGTCTCAGCCATCCGAGATTCACCCTCCTGATTGGCTGAGACACAGCAGCAGTGCCATTGGCTGCCGCTGCTGTGAGTCAGCTAGTCAATCAGGGGAGAGAGGGCCGGGTTGGGGGCTCCGTGTCTGAATGGACACAGGGAGCTGTGACTTGGCTCGGGTGCCCCCATAGCAAGCTGCTTGCTGTGGGGGCACTGAACAGGAGGGAGGGGCCAGGAGTACAGAAGAGGCACCCAAGAAAAGGAGGATCTGGGCAGCTCTATGCCAACCCACAGCAACAGAGCAGGTAAGTATAACATGTTTGTTAATTTTATGGGAAAAAAAACAAGACTTTACAATCATTTTAGGGGAGTCTATTCCCCGTTTTCACAGCTCTTACTGTGAAAAAAATCTTTCCATATTTGGAGATTAAATCTCTTTTCCTCCAGATATATAGAGCGCCCCCTTGTCCTTTGTGATGACCTTACAGCGAATAACTCAACACCAAGTTCACTATATGGACAACTTATGTATTTGTACATGTTGATCATATCCCCCCCTCAGGCTCCATTCACACTAGTGCATTTTTGATGTATTTAGCAGAAATGCAGGAATTTTTTTTAACATGGGTTCCTATGGAACATGTTCACATCAATGCTTTTTTGTGCCTCTGCATTTTTGGAAAGGGTTTGGGACTTTTTTTCATGCAAAAAGCAGCATTTTGCAGGTAATAGACTTCAATGGGCAAGCATGAAAAGCGCAAGTGTTGCTTTTTTACTGTGTTTTTATCGCAATTTTGCCACGATTTGCATTTTAAATCTGCCTAGCTACAACATCCCCCCCCCCCAAAAAAAAAAAAAATTATTAAAAAAATGAAATATAAAAAAACGCAAATCGCAGCAAAATTGCGGTAAAAAACATGGAAAGCACAGCAAAAAACTGTGAAAAAACGCTGAAAAGCAAAATGCATTGATGTGAATCGAGCCTTGATCTCCTCTTCTCAAGAGAGAATAAATTCAGTTCCTCTAATCTTTCCTCATAGCAGAGCTCCTCCATGCCTCTTATCAGTTTGGTTGCTCTGCACTTTCTCCAGTTCCCTGATATCCTTTTTGTTGTACCGGTGCAACAATGTTGTTGTATGTTTGGTATGCACATTGTACAATGTTGTATTTCTGACATGCACGGTGTACAATCCTATATGTTTGATATAGACGTGTACAATGTTGAATATGTACAGTATATAATGTTGTTGAATGTTTGATATGCACAGTATACAAGGATGTTGATGGATATGCACAGTGTACAATGTTGGTCTATGTTTCATATGCAAAATATACAATGTATGAAACCCAGAGTATAAAATGTTGGTGTGTATCTGATATATACAGTGTACAGTGCTGTATGTTGGATTTGCACAGTATACAATGTTGTTGTATGACTGATGCACAGTTTACAATGTTATTGTATGTCAGATTTGCACAGTGTACAATGTTATATCTTTGATATACAAAGTATAAAACCTTGATGTATATTTGATGTGCATGTTATACAATGTTGCATGTTTGATATGCACAGTGTATAATGTTGTTGTACGACTATTATAAACAATATACAATATTGTATGTGGAATATGCACAGTATAAAATGTTGTTTAACCACTTCCTGACAAGCCACGGTCATTATACTGCGGCAAGGTGGCTCGTTTCCGCAATTCACCGTAGGTGTACGTCGGCTTGTACACCCGCTTTTGTGGGTGCGCGCATGTTCCCATTGGCCAGTGGGGGAGCCAGCCAGCGGGTCTCCGGCGGACTTAATGTATGCCGACCATCCACGATCGTTCCCCGCAGTGACAGAACCAGGATCTGCCTGTGTAAACGATCTCCGTTCTGACAGGAGAGATCACACAGATGCTAAGTTATGCAGGAAAACGGATTTGTGTGTTTCCCCAGTCACACACTCCCCCATACAGTTAGTAAACACACATAGGGAAGACATTTAACCCCTTGATCGCACCTGATGTTAACTCCTTCCCTGCCAGTGTCATTATTACAATAACAGTGCATATTTTTAGCACTGATTACTATAATAATGTCACTGGTTCACAAAAAAGTGTCAAAAATGTCAGTTAGGTGTCCGATCTGTTTGCCACCATGTCGCAGTCCCGCTAAAAATCACAGATCACTGCCATTACTAGTAAAAATAAATACATAAAAATGCCCTTTTTTGTTTTTTTCACGCAAACCAATCAATATGCGCTTATTGCAGTTTTTTTTACCAAAAATATGTAGCAGACTACATATTGGCCTGAAAAGATGAATACATTTTTTTTTTACATTTTTTTGGAAATGTTTTATAGCACAAAGTAAAAAAAAACATTTTTTTCAAATTCGTTGCGCTTTTTTGTTTATAGCGCAAAAAATAAAAACCGCAGAGGTGATCAAATACCACCAAAAGAAAACTCCA
Source organism: Glandirana rugosa (assembly GCA_018402905.1). Taxonomy (NCBI): domain Eukaryota; kingdom Metazoa; phylum Chordata; class Amphibia; order Anura; family Ranidae; genus Glandirana; species Glandirana rugosa. The sequence continues at coordinate 309,196 of BLSH010392819.1, forward strand.
TTTGTGGGGAAAAAAGGGCATCAATTTTGTTTGGGTGTAGCATTGCATGACCACGCAATTTTCAGTTAAAGCGACGCAGTGCAGTATCGCAAAAAATGGCCTGTTCAGGAAGTGGGTAAACTCTTCCAGGGCCGAAGTGGTTAACATTTACTGAACTAAAAAAAAAAAAAATTTAATTATTTTTCTCATGTCTTGACCATAATAAATCCACACAGACTCTGTTTATTCCCTCTCCACCAGTGTGCTCAGAGGGCTGGCAGATAATGGTGGAGTTCTGACCTGGTCGTCCAGTTACCGGGCAGGTTGTGCACAGCGTACAGGTGGAAGGTCAGGTGATCTTGTGTCCTCACTGTCCATTTCGGCTCATCAGGAGATCCCACCTGGAAATCTGTACAGAAACTGCGGCTGTAGATATTGATGAGACTGGAGATAGCGAGGGAGACTGCGGTCACTGTGTCCTGTGCAGGAGCTGCAGGAGAGAAATTACAGCTGGATAGTCTGAGAATTTCAAAGATACATGCTGGATAGAAGACGATATCCCCTCTCCAGCCCAAGGAAAAAGGGCAAGAGTAAATATTACATTAGGAAACAATATAAGAAGAGATAGGGATAATATAGTAACAGAACAAGACAATGTAAAAACAGAAAGAAATAATATAATAATACAAATCAGATATTACTGGAGGACGAGAATCCCTCTCTAGCACTACGCACCAATCACATTTCACTATACTAGAAGCAGGTGACAAGGATTGATAATGATTGCTCGGTTTGGGTTTCTGCCCCTCCATTCTTTCTATTGTTTTATTTTATATTGTTACAATTTCTCTTATTGTGTTTTATTGTTTTACCCTCTTCCATCACTCACACTGTCACCATCTGTCCGAGAGTGCAGGACACAGGGGACATTATTCTGAATGTGCAGCTGTCATAAAGGCAATATGCAGGCCTTCAGAAAATGCAGATTGCCTGGCTTCTACTGGAAACAAGTAACAGTTCACCATTTTTTTTCTTCAGGCAGCGACACAGATAGCATTGAAACCATCAGGCTAGCAAAGCAGCCAGGGAAAAAAGAATAGCTCATCACGGGCAGCCTACATATAACTGTATTTCCCATTGACAACCAGCTGCTATCCTTGCACACATCGTTCACTGTAATCTTGGCGTTTTTTAGTGTTTTTTACAGCTCTCCATGTTATTCAATGCCCGATGTTTTTGAGCTATAGAGGGCGTTAGCGTTAGTAAGCTGTAACTAGAACAAGGGACCAGTGTGTTCCGAGGCTGTAATGTTTTGGCGTTTTTGATGCCGACGCCGCAAAACGCTCACTAACGACATATTGACATTAACCGCCGTTTTTGACGCCGACGTTTTCAGGTTAAAAAATAGCAGAGGAATTTTTTTTGTTAATAACACCTATTGACGCCGATGCTCACTAACGCGCATTAACGCTCACTAACGCCGATGCAAAATGCTGAAAAAAACGCAGATTTTTTTCCCTGACGTCGGGCCCAATGTTTTGCTTATTTTTTATCATACGCCCGTGTGTATGAGGCCTAAGGTAATTTTGCGTTCTGTGAATCTTTACATTTCCTTAGCTGCGCTCGTCAGCCAGTGGCTAGTGAAATTAACGCCTGTCCTTTGGATATGTTCAAGCGGTAGGTCATTTTTGGCTGTCAGATGTCACAGAGGAGGAAACATATGATCCCCTGTAGTCCTAATGACAATAAATGAACCTGACGTCACTTACTCTTCCCCTGCGGTGACATAGTCCAGATCTGTGGAGAGAAAAGAATTATGGTCATTGGTTAGAGATCTATGCCAAATGGATTTGCGCATTTCATAATAATATAATGATACTAACAGCGTTATGGTGTATGTACACTGCAGGGTGATGTATCCCAATCCCGCCCTCTACTGCAGCGCTCAGGTCATGATTTCTGGATGCCCTCAAATCACTGTTCACTAGATCTAGCCTGGGGGACGTAGGTCATTGAATAGTTTGGGAAGGAGAGGGGTCATTACAATTTTATTTTAAGTGTATAAGATAATTATTTCTATTTTCATAAAATCTAAATACAACACAGGGGGACAGTCATGACACTGCTTTCTCAGATAACTGCAGATTCTCTAGAAAACAGTGTGCGCTTCCAGGGTCCCTGCCTCTGATTAAAAGGACATTGTAAGCTGGGGAGGGGGGAGGAGCCAGTGCTCTGCAGAGGGAGAAGTCACTGCCCCACATGCACTTGTGGGTGTAATATTTTTTTATTATATTATAAACAAAGCAGATAATTAGAGCCTAGGAAACACAAAAGTGAGCCAAGAGCACCACCTGCTGCATTGGTGTGAAAACACAAATATTCATATGCATTATTTCATAATCACCTTCCTAAAACTATTTTTTTTACCTAAACATTTTATTTTTTTAAGAATAAAGAAAATGTATAAAACTGCTATATGTTCCCTTTAAGGTGATATTTTCCATGTTTTTAGCAAGAAGGGTGGTGCTATCATTGTTCAGCCATTATCCAGGGTCACCATCTATCACCTGGACATAGATGCCAGATCAGGGATGGCACAGTCATGTAAATCCTGGTACTTGTGCAGTTCTTGGCTGTGACACAGATCAGCCTCTACTGCACCCTCTCACCTTCAGACTTGTTGTAAAGTTGATCTTATTGCTTGGGGAGGGGAGACTAAGGCGGGCCATGGACGGGGCAAATTTCTTTCCTGAACCATTGGTTTTGCACGATTCCTACATCAACACAGACAGTGCTGACTGGGGAATTCCTCCTGCCGAGACATTGTATTCTCCAGAGGGGCGGGAGAAGCCGTTGCCACAGTGAGAAGACAGTGATTATTGCTAGCAGCTATATCAGCTGCTAGCGATAATCACAAGTGAAATCCAACAGGCTGGTTGTACCCAAGTTGATCGATCGATCGATCAACTTGGTAAATTCAGCCTGCCCATGCTCGGTTTGAATCTCGGCTGGTTCCTGCTGAACCAGCCAAGATTCAAACTGTCTATGACCAGCCTAAGGAAATGCTTCTGTCTGCCCACAGCAGGTTAATAGCATTATCTCAGCATAGTCAAAATGACTAAATGAGAGAAGCCCAAGGCAGACAGGCTTTTTTTTTAGAGAAAAGGTGGAATGTTTCTGAAAAATCATACTGTTGCTGTATATTGTAATATGTCAGGGATTTATTCAGACTTTTAAAAAGGTACTGACAGGTACACTTTAATGTCAATCCATGTACACAGTATAATCTCAAAGACACTTCCATGACATCTCATTAGTAAATTTGTTGCTCTGTGCTCATTGACACTGTACTGATAAATAGTGAAGTCTGATTGTACAGTAAGTCCAGATTTCTAAATATAATATGGACTTAGCGTTGTGTTTCTACTACAGATGTTCCCCACATGGACTGTACAGCGGGGTAACTGTTACAGTGCAACAAATGCGGTCACTGCAGTGTGTGTACTGCGCTTAGAGATGAAAAATAATTAGGGGGGACCCCAAGTCATTTAGGAAAGGGCACCGAGGACATTGTCAGACTAATCCCTCAGATCTGGCCGCTGAGTGAACATGCTGTGTCCGCTGCCTAACAAGCACATTGTCAGTACTGTCTGACATGAGATCCCCAGAGACAATTTATCATGCGATCAGATCCGACACTTCACAGGAAAAGCTGCAAATCATTGGAGTCCTCTGCCCGGAGAACAGGCTGAACCGGCCATGAACTTCGGCAAACACAGCTCAGCCTGGGCGCTGGTCCCAGGAACATTGCCTGCGGGGGAACCATTAATATTCAACATTCAGTGCCTGGGATTCTGCGTCGAAGAGAGAGGCCAGCACGTTCTCACAGCACCTAGACGGAACTCTGTGCTTCTCGCATCTGTGTTAGCTGGCAGACGAATGAAAATTACCCAGACACAGAGCGTTCTATGTGTGTGGCAACATGCATGTACACAGCATGTGTGGTGCATGATGACGTGTATGCAGGGTGGCAATGGCAGCTCTCATATTTCTGTTCTGACTTGTCCCCTTTAATTAGTGAAACATTGGGAAAGGAACAGTAAAGTGCAATCGCTGTGCAACAGTAACAAGCATATCCTGCATATCTACCATGGTGGCACCTTTTGTAAAACCATAGACTCTTTTCATGATTTATCTTGTAATTGGTTTTATCTCAGCAGTTGTTTGGCAGGGAAGATGATTTAGCTGAAATGTTTGTGTAGCCCTCTAATTATCCAGGGACTACCCACTCATGGAACCATAATGAATGTTTTATTAATTTACTGTGCATGTGCAGTAACTCAAATAAGGGTGACACTGTGATCTCAGGACACAGCATCATAGGACCTGACGTCTATGATGTGAGACTATCTTAGCACATGCAGGACAGTTGGCATCTATACACATGTATACTACATAGCATTGATAAATCAGATTGTATTGTGTTAAATGACAGATGCTGGAGGGCTTAATGCTGGATGAAATAGCACTGTGTGTAATGGCTGCAATATTCATTTCCGGCTCCACGCTGAGCGGTTTATGCTGAGTACAAGCACAAGCTCTAGAAACTTTTCATGTCCAATAATTGCATTGTTTGTAATGGCTGGGGCCCCCCTGCAATGCACTCACCTGATTTGGTCGGTAACAAGCAGCACGCACATTCTGCAGACCTTCATTGATCTCTTTGGTTTCCACCGAGCGGAGAAGGTAACAGATTTCTTTCACGGCTCCCAGAAGACCTTCAATGCCAGCGTGCTAAAAAATATATGAGCAGAATGTTCATCAGTTAAGGATGATGGGAAATACCCTTCATAGATAGGGGGCTGGGGGTAGGAGGGAGCTTGTGGGGGTGACTTGTTGGGTATGGGGTTGGACTCATGGGGTTTTCGGAGGATGAGGTTGTATTTGTTGGCGTTTATGGGGATGTTCTCACCTGGTCATAGAGGAAATGTTGCACTTTCTCCTCATATTGGCAGATAGCAGTGCGGAGCCTCTTTCTGGAAGGGAAGAAGATCCGTTAACCCCAATGAGACAGTACGGGAAATGGAGGCAGCAGAACTTTCTCCATGTTGGAAACTGCAGGCAGCTGCCTGTTTGGACAAATCCTGCATTCAACCATCCGTCCTGTTCATAGGATCTTAGTTACATAGTTAGTGAGGTTGAAAAAAGACACAAGTCCATCAAGTCCAACTTATGTGTGTGCTTTTATGTCAGTATTACATTGTATATCCCTCAATGTTGTGGTCCTTTAGGTGCCCATCTAATAGTTTTTTGAAATTATCTATGCTCCCAGCTGAAAGAACCCTCTACGCAGTTTAAGGTTTAACTGCCTTTCTTCTAGTTTTAGTGAATGGCTGCGTGTCTTTGTGTGCTCCCTTACACAGAATAGTTTTGTCCCTATTGTGGGGTCACCAGTATAGTATTTGTACATTGAATTCATATCCCCTCTCAAGCGTCTCTTCTCCAGAGAGAAATAAGTTCAGTGCTTGTAATCTTTTCTCATAACTAAGGTCCTCCAATCCCTTAATTAGCTTTGTTGCCCTTCTCTGAACCCTTTCCAGTTCCAGGACATTCTTTCTGAGGACTGGTCCCCAGAACTGGAAGGCATACTCCAGGTGCGGCCTCACCAGAGACTTGTAGAGTGGGAGAATTATGGATTTATCCCTGGAGTTAATCCCTCTCTTGATGCATGCCAATATTATGTTAGCTTTGCTTGCAGCAGCTTGGCATTTCATGCCCTTGCTGATCCTGTCCTCTACTAGGACCCCTAGGTCCTTTTCCATCCTAGATTCCCCCAGAGGCTCTCCCCGTAGTGAGTAGTTTGCGTTCATATTCTTAGTACCCACATGCATTATTTTACATTTTTCTACGTTAAACCTCAATTTGCCACTTATCTACCCACCCCATTAATTTGTTCAGATCTTCTTGCAAGGTTTCCACATCCTGTGGAGAAATGATTGCTCTTCTTAGCTTGGTATCATTCGTAAATATTGATATTGAGCTGTTTATCCCGTCCTCAAGATCGTTTATGAATAAATTGGATAGGATCGGTCCCAGGACAGATCCCTGGGGAACCCCACTTTCCACACCAGACCATTCTGAGTACTCCCCATTTATCCCCACCCTCTGGACTCGCCCCTGTCACCAGTTTTCAGTCCATGTACTCACCCTTTCATCCATGCCGACAGACCTTAATTTGTACATTAAACGTTTATGGGGAACTGTATCAAATGCTTTTGCAAAATCTAGATACACCACATCTACAGGCCTTCCCTTATCTAGATGGCAGCTCACCTCCTCATAAAAGGTTAATAGATTGGTTGGCAAGATCGATTCTTCATGAAACGTGCTGATTACCGCTAATGAGACCGTTTTCATTAAATTAATCTTGTATATAATCCCTTATTATTCCCTCCAAGAGCTTGCATATTATTGATGTTAAGCTAACTGGCCTTTAGTTCCCAGGGATATATATTGGTCCTTTTTTATATATTGGTGCTACATTGGCTTTTCTCCAATCACCTGTATATGCACACTTGCACTACAGACTATCCTTCTGCAGACTGTTACTCCTCACAACTCTCCAGCACTCAACTTGCTGACCATTTCTCCTACAGTTCTCTCTCTAGCACAGAACTTGCAGATTATCACTCTTTTACTTCTCTCCAGCACATCGCTTAATTTCAATGCCTGAAAGGAAATTTATCAAGCTTCTCTACTCCTCCCTCTTCACCGTGGCTAGCACATGGTGAGGCCTACTTTGTGTTAGCAGGACCTCAGGAACACCCATTACAGGCCAGGAATCACGGGCCCCTGAATGTATAGCGAAGTACTTGAGTGCTAGTTGGGCCTTTTATGGACTCCAACTCCCAACCCATCTCTCTTCCAGGTCCCACCGACCTGCTTTTCCTCAGTGCCTCTCCTTCCCCTGACTGGCTCCCAAGGCTTCCACAGACTCTCCACTATTCCTCTCCCAGCCTGCTCCAGTACTTTCTCCTCCAGCTCACAGGGAGTGTAACTCACTAAACCGGTGGATCACTTTAAAGTCTCTCTCTGCATAGCGCCTCCTCTGTTCTCCTGTTCCCTTGTGCGACTCCAGGAATCACCACCACTCCTCGCTGCACCCGAACCTCCAGGCCCCAAGGTCACCCTCCCCAGACTGGGGAGACCTCCTGGGTAGGGGCCTCCACAGCACCTCTGCTACATCTCCAGACTTCCACTCGACACACTCCTCTCGATTGGGCTGACTCCAAGTATTTAAGGAAGCCTGCCCCCGGCCAATTCTGCTTGGGGATTGGTCAGGGCTCCTTAGAACACTCCAGATGGCTCCACCTATCTCCCAGCTCTCTGACCAGAAACCCTTCTCCAGGTTTCTAGAAAGAAGTGGAAGGTCCTGGTGACCTCATCTGTTGAACCAACTCAATCCTCCCTGAGCCACTCCTCCCGGCTCAGATCAAAACATTCAGGCCTGCTTTTACACTCAGGCCTGACCAAATTTTGCCTTTCCTAGCAAAACCCTGCTAGAAAAAAGCACCTACACTATGGGGGCACTACAGATTTCTATGGTTAGATACCATCACAAAGGTACCTGAGAGGAGTGAGCCACTCAGGACAGAGGGCACTATGACCAAATATGGTCGCACTGTATCTCTTGTCGTTACTATGCTTATATATCATGAAGGCACATTGTCACCAAATCACATTATTTGTAACCAAATTTCCGCCAAAGTTCAGAAAGTTCCTAGCTATCAGGGGCATTGTTCTGATCGCATTAACACATGTGTCCAGGAAAACATGTAAAAGACCGGAGTTCTAAACCATCTCTTGTCAGTCCTCCCTTGGGAATGATGGGAGGGGGATTCTGAATCTTGATTCAGTTCTCTTACAAAGCACTACTCTGTTTTACTTTCTATTAAACCTGAACTCTAAACTTTGGTTTTGTTTTGGGTGGAGTACAGAAGGTGAGATCAACCCCTTGCTTGCTGGGGAAATGTTTTCATCTGGTGACAAGTGTCAAATGGATCAAAGAAGCGAGGAGAAATCCCTTCAATAAGGACAACGATGACAACAGAATTAAACAGAGGACCAACCCTTCTGCACTTCAACCTGTAATAAACCAAACACTACAGTTGGGACTTTAAGCTCCTCACATTTATGGAATTACTCTAATTCCTCCAATTGGCCCCCTGAGAGGAGCAGAGTCATTAGAGTGTCACATTTTACACAAGGCTTCATCACCAACTGTGATTGGCTGCTCACCCAAGCTCTGTCCAGTACTGGCGATGTTCCTGTCGGTCACTGAGCTCCAGCTGCTTCCAATCATCTTCAACCTATAAGATATAATATGACAATGAGGAGGGAACGACAAATTATCTACTGATTTTATCACCATTTTCAAGATCATTTACTCCACCCTAAACCAGACACAATTTAAAGTAGTGGGAAGTTGAAGGAGGAGCTTTCCTTTAGATTATGTCATTGGTTATTGTGTCACTATTTGATAGAAATGTTCTCAATTTTGCAGTTTTTACAGATCGATCAATCAATTTGACTATTTCGGTAGTGGATAAAGCACTCGGCAAGATGTTGCAATATTCATGATCTCTTTTGATCTGCAGCTTAAAGGGAAAGAAGGAATTCAATGACCCCAGCACTGTGCAGGGCAACCAATCAGAATCTATCCTGCCCTGCTCTGATGTCAGTAAAGTGATTGCTGATAGGTCAACCAATATTGTACAGTGAATGATGGAACTCACAGATCGGGCGAGTGGAGGAGAGTCATCCCCCTCGTGATGGAGCTGGAGCTGAATACGGGACAATCTCCAGAGACTTGAATGACTCCGCAAGCTGAATCCGCTACAAGAGGAGAAAAAAAGAGGTTACAAAAATATCACAGACTCTAACTGAAAAGAACATTTTTTTTTTGTTTTTGAAATTCCAAAAACTTCCCTAAAACTCACATTTGCCATAACAGAACTGATTCCAACACTATAAATGTTAATTACAGTGCATTGCTGTCATTTTGCCATGGTGATGTACAATGTCCATAAAAAAATGAATATACTTTACTGGGAATGAAAGGTAACACAAATAATTAAAAAAAATATATTGTTTATTTACAACCATATTAAAACAGCTTATATATCAAGCTGAGTTCATTTTAAAACAATACAGGTATAGTTTTGTAGTGAATAAAACTGCTGACTCACTAATTCCACTAGTCATATTAATCAAATTACACTTCAGTGGATTCATCAAATATATGAGTCCTCATAAGTCAACGCATTTCTTTGATTTAGCTTCCTCAGGACGCTTGAGAATTCAGCAGCGATCAATAAAAGTGAAAAGAACAACAAAAACCACATATAATATATAGAAAAATACAAAATCTATACTAGAAATAATAATAATAGCCATTAAATGGTTTTGATTTTGTAATTTTTCTATATATTATATGTGTTTTTTGTTGTTCTTTGCACTTATTGTGATTTCTGCTGAATTCTCATGTGTCCTGAGGATGCTAAATCAGAGATTCCACCATACAATCATATATTTGATGAATTAACTCAAGTGTAATTTCATTAATATGAATAGTGGTATTAGTGAGCCAGCAGTCACTACAAAATCATGTGTGTGTTATTTTAAATTGAAATCTCGGCTTGAGATATAAACTGTTTTAATATGGTTGTAAAGAGTATCCTGATAAATGTTGTTGTATTTATACAATGACAATAAAGTATATTATCTTAAATAAACAATTTTTTTAAATTAATTATTTCTGTTCCCTTTCATTGTCAGTAAAGTCCATTGATTTTGTGTTTTTTTTATATTTATGGCTGTGGCAATTGAGAGGTATATCCTATCATGATGTACAATGCTCATCATCAGTAGAGACTTCTCTCCCCCAAGACAGAGAAAGTCCCCAATCCAGTGGAGGAATCCGGACCCCACAGTGATGAGCCCTAATGAGATCGGAGAGTCTATACTGGGTCACAACCTATAGGAAGAACCCTAGGTGAGGGGAAGAATGGAATATATTTCTTCACCTTCCTTAAAGATTGTCCAGATGCCACGTCAGGTGAAGGGAATTCTGAGGCTTGTAGCTCTTATAGGAAAACCCCAAAAATAGAAGGGGGGAGGTCATAGGTGTGTGCAGCCTATTGCAATAGGGTGTGCACCCCAAAGCTCAAACACACATTAACAGTACATTTATATATATACATACACACACACAGACACACACACACACTCTTATTGCAGAGCCGGTTCACTGAAAGAGAAGTACGGTAGCTCTTCAATAATGGTGGAACTGGTCAGAGGGAGATATTTCCCATCTCTCCTCTGGCACACAGAGCAGTAATGCTAATGTGCTTGGAGTGATTAGGGTGTGCCCAGGCACACCTGGCACACCCCCTGCGCACGCCTATGGGGGAGGTATAGAATATATATTTTATCCCTCTTCCTATACAACTTGCCAAGTGTAACCCATACATAAAAGGAATGCTGAGACTTGTGGTTCTTATAAAAACCCCAGTCGGATTTAGGTAAAGAAATTATTTCTGCCCTATTCCTATAGGCCTGGCCAAGTGTCACCCATGGGTGAAAGGAAAGCGGTGACTTGTAGCTTTTATAGGAAGAACCCTGGTGGGGAGTACAAGTGCATTTCTACCCATCCTTTGATAAGAATAAAGCTGGATACACAGTATACAATTTTCTTTAGATTTGTTTCCTTCAGATTTACCAAAACCGTATAATATGAGGTCAAACTAAACAGTTTCAATTGGCATGGAATCAGGCAGGCCCTTGCACTACATAGTTTTGGTAAATCTAAAGGAAATTAAACAACAAAAGTTGTATAGTGTGTATCCAGCTTAAGACCAACCAGGTGTCACCCATTGGTGAAGAGAATGCTGGGACGTGTAGTTTCCTATAGGAAGACCCTGATGGTTGGGGTATAATATGCATCTCTGCTTTTCTTCCTATAGGACTGGGTTCATATGAGCGAAGGTAATGATGGGACTTGTATTTCTACAGCAGCAGCTGAAGAGTCCTGTTACCCAGATGTAGACAATCTGATTGCTGCTTTATGACAATGGGGAAAAGCTGACACTCTCAGTAACTCAATGCAGAAAATGATTTGTGGATGAGGAGCTCCACCTGCTGGAGAACGTCAGTTCTGCACCTCACCACATCAAGCAAATTTAATTAAGAGTAATTTGTCTGTGATTGGCACAGCTCATCAAATCGAATTTCACTCACGCAGACATCCAATGGAGAGGTCCCATACTGCTGTCAGGGGATCAGGGTAATATTATTTGTCATACACCTGTACGATAAGAACAGAACAATGGGGAGCAATGGGGAATCAATAAATAATTTCCAGCTTGCCTGATTGATCTGTTTCCTCTCAGTCGTCGCTCCCCGTTTTACGATAGCAAATATTCTCTAAAAATCCCTCAGCTGAAATAAATGTTGGGCAGAACAGACAATCTGGTCTGTAGTTTATGGCAGTGTTAATCTCATAGACGAAAATATTTTTGTCGTAGTTTTTGTCAGCTGCATGTTTTCAGTGACGGAAACGAAATGAAAATAATATTAGAATTACGTCAATTGATGAAAACTATGTCGAAAATCAATTCCAATGTTCACCAGTGTTAATTTCATCACCAAAAATATTTTCTTTGATGAAATTAACAAAGCTGCCCTGTGCACTCCCTCGCTCCCATTTACTTCCCCATCCCCACTTGCAGGTCACCTCCTCATCCCCAGAGTATAATGCATCCTGGCCTGTGCTGTCCCTCACCCTTATTTACTTCCCCCTCCCTACTTTTAGGTCACCTCCCCATTCCCGAAAAGTATACTGCACACTCCCATCAGATCTCCAATCTCTCCATTCATCACAAATTCCTGCTCCGCTGAGCCAGTGCTCTGCTCTCTGAACCATCAATCCTTTCTCTTTCCTATGCATTTCCACACATTACATTCATTCACATTATGTCTTTGGCGCCTTCTGCTGGCCTTTTCTAAATCGGCAACACAATTCCATCCCCAGCCTATAATAATAGCACATTCAACATTAACCAGTTGCCGACCGCCCGCCATGGATTGACGGCGGCAACTTGGTTTGATATTGCATATCGTCGTCACCTGGCGGCGACCGTGATCACGCACCGTGAGCGCGCACGCTCACTGTGATTGGATTTGGTACAGGACCGATCAATCTACAGAGGCAGAGGAGCCATTTCATTGGCCTGGACCTGCTGACCTGAGCTCATCTCCCTCACTGAAGCCCGTTTCGGTTCCGGAGAGGGAGAGAGAGCATCTAACCGTGAGGTGCGCAACACTACACAAACACCAGTACACGTTAGGCACACATTTAAGCCCTTGATCGCCCCCCAGTTAACCCCTTCACTCCTGTCACCATGTCACTGAGTGCAGCGATCTTTCTCTGATTGCTATACTTGTGTCACTTGGGACACTAATCAGTGTTAGGGTAGGTAGTATTAGGCCTAGGTAGGTATAAATACCCCCTTTACCCCCCTAATAAAGGTTTTAACCACTTGATTGCCTCCTGTCACCTGTGATCACTGTATAAGTGTCACGGGTGATGCTTGTTAGATAGTTCGTTTTTCTTCATCAGGGCACCCGCCATATATATATATATTATATACCTAATAAAGTTTTTAACCCCTGATTGCCCATCAGTTAGGGTTTAGCATGCGTTAGGGTCAGCGTAAATACAAGGCAGGGTCAGTTAGTTAGGTACTCTGACGCACACACACACATTAGATACTATTAGATACTATTGTAGTATCTGAACAAATCAATATCTGTGATCTAATCATATATATATTAGCGTCCCCAAGTACATTAGTGTTATAAAAAATGCGGAGTTAGCCGGATCAGCCCAGATACCTGCTAGCACCTGCGTTTAGCCCCTCCGCCCAGCCCAGCCCAGTCAGTGCAGGATCAGATTACTGACACCTACCAAACACGACACACATATCTGCAGCATTCACGGAAATCACGCCTGATCCCTGCGAAATCTGACAGTGATTTTGGTAGCGTTTGAAACAGGCTCTGACAACCAGGTGTGCTTTTTTTCCTGTGAGTCACACTAGTGTACGTCTAAATTTAGAGCCCAAAATGTCCAATCAGATGTACATTTGTGAAGAGGCCTACGCATTGCTGAGCATGACAGACGAGAGCGATGGGGAAGCTCCACTTTCAGAATCAGGCTCAGCATACGATCCCATAGACAGCAGCGGCACCCTGACAGATAGCTCTGACAATGGAGTTGTGGTCCCTGCTAAGGTCAGGCATACCAGATCCCATTCTGCTGTTGCTGAAGTGCAAGAATCGTAGGGCTCTCTTATGAAGCAGAGAGCCAGTGCAACTGCCGCTACTCCTTCTGGTGAACTGGCAAGCACCAGCGGCATAGTACATCCTGGTCGTACAACCAGCACTGCAGTAACACTTGGTGACATGGCGAGTCCCATAACTGCAGTTCAAGCTGGTGTGGCTGGCACAAGCAGTCCTGCAGCCATGAAGACGAAGACAAAGACAGGCCCACAGAACCTATAGTGCCCTTCCCGCTGAATACGCTAACCCTGATTGGCAACCCACCACTGATTCAGCACCTGTACTTCCCCCATTCACTGGCCAACCCGGAAATTCAGGTGAATACAGTTAATTTTAAGGCCATTGATTTTTATTTGCGGTTCTTCGCCGAAGATCTCTATAGATCTATAGTGGACCAAAGCAATTTGTATGCTGGTCAATTTATCGTCGCTATTCCTCATTCGTCACTTGCCAGAGACTGGAAACCAATTATGGTTCCAGAATTTAAGACCTTTCTGGGCCTCTCCCTCAACATGAGCACAACAAAAAAATCTGAGTTGCGGTCATATTGGTCCACTGACCCAATTCACAATATGTCTGTGTTCTCTTCTTCCATGGCCAGGGCATGATACGAGCAGATCCTGCGGTTTATGCACTTCAATAACAATTAACTCTGTCTTCCACGGGGTGATCCTGAATACGAAAAATTCCACAGAATTCAGCCCCTCATAAACCACTTCAACCAAAGATTTGCAGCCTTGTTTATTCCCAACCAAGTGGTCTGCGTAGACGAGTCCCTGATTAAGTTCTCTGGCCGTCTTGCTTTCAAACAGTTTCTCCCCAGCAAGCGTGCCAGATACAGGGTCAAGATGTTGTTTGATGGTTTACGAGGGAAAAGACAGTCACATGGAGCCGGAAGGATGCCCAGACTACATAGGGAGCACTGGCAAGATTGTGTGGGACTTGGTGTCATCCTTATTCGGAAAGGGGTACCACTTGTACGTGGACAATTAATAAACAAGCGTGCCACTTTTTAGTCATCTGTATGATCATCAAATTGACACATGTGGCACTGTATGATCTAATTGCCAGGGCTTCCCCCAACGGCTTGTAGATTCCTGTCTTAGACAGGGGGAGAGAGCTCCCTTCATGCAAATACGACCATCCAAATTCCTACGGCGACTGGTGTTTTATGGAAACCCCTCTGTGTCCATGATTATAACCTAAATATGGGAGGGGTGGACCTTAACGACCAGTTGTTGGCGTCGTACTTAATTGTCCATAAGGCCAGACGCTGGCACAAAAAAAGTCTGTATACTTATTCCAATTGGCTTTGCTGAACCCTTATGTGCTATACAAAGCGTCAGGACGGACTGGATCCTTCCTTAAATTCCAGGAAGAGATTGTCAGAGCCCTTCTGTATCCAGTTGGTGCTGCACCCCATGTTCCCAATCCAAATGCAGCGAGCCAGCTGCATGAGAGGCACTTCCCAGAAGTCCTTCGTGGTACCCCAGGCCAAAGAACACCCCAAAAGAGATGTTGTGTCTGCAGACAGTGGATACAGGCATGACACCCGCACTTATTGTCCCTACTGTCCTGACCAGCCTGGTCTCTGCATTGGTGAATGTTTCCAACACTACCACACACTAGTTGAGCATTAGCGTAGGGTACAGCACGACACAGGTATAGGACACACTTTCACAGAAAGATGCTTCCGTATTTTGAGAGACCTGAAAATGTTAATCGTTTTTTTCTTTTCGGGTACGCCATTCAGCTGCAGCACCGATTTATTTATGGTGACAGCAACAGCATTTGCTCCCACCATACGTAAAGCAACGACTCCAGCGCTGTTGGAGGTGATTTCACCACCACAGTTAAAAAAAGAGCATATATAACGGAGCATAGGGGCAGTGGGTGGAAATTGGGGCGGATTGCACCTATGCTCCGGTATATATTTTTAAAAAGGGACTATGCCCACCATTAGAAGCGGGTGGATGAAGGGCGGTTTTCTAATGGTGGGCATACCCATCGATTGATTCTTTTTTTTCATTTAACCCACTGGCTGCATGAAAAAAAAGAACATTACAACATATGCCCAACAAGGACCAACGACATACTAGTATGTTGCTGGTCTTTGAGTGGTTTTCTCAGGCTTCTCAGGGAACCCGAGAATGCAGCCGGTGGTTCCGCCAGCTGACCATAGAGCTGATCGAAGACTAGAATGGCTCCAATCATCTCTATGGCCTAAGAAACCGGAGGCTACGAGCATTTCATGACTTCGGTTTCGCCGGATATAAACAGCACCATTGGGAAATTGGGAAAGCATCTTATCACACTGATCTTGGTGTGGTCAGATGCTTTAAGGGCTGAGGAGAGATCTAGAGTCTAATAGACCCCAAAAAAAAAAAAACAATATGCGACACTACCTATTTTTATTATAGGGGATATTTAAAATCCCTGTGTTAAAAATAAAAATGATTAAAAAAAAGATGAACGGGACAGTGTGAAAATAAAATAAAAAGCAAAATGAATGATTAAAAAAAAAAATTCACCCCTGTCCCCCCATGCACGCTCGCATAGGTAAACGCAAGCGTCAGTCTCGTGCCGTATGTAAAGAGCAATTTCACCATGCACGTGAGGCATCACCGCAAACGCCAGATCGTGGGCAGTAATTCTAGCAGTAGACCTCCTCTGTAAATCTAAAGTGGTAGCCTGCAAAGGCTTTTAAAAATGTATATATTTTATTGCCGCTTAGTGGGTATGCGTCATTTTTAAAGCATGTCAGCATGAGATCACCTTTTATATTTCACCAAACATTTGGGCAATATATTATGTTTTTGTGAATTAACATTCAAAAAAGTGTTTTTTTTTCTCTAAAAATTGCTTTTGAAAAATCGCTGAGCAAATACTTTTTGAAAAAAAGATTTAATCTGTAGGGCCTCTGCTTTAAAAAAATATATAATGTTTGGGGGTTCAAAGTAATTTTCTAGCAAAAAAAAAGTATTTTTTCATGTAAACAAAAAGGGTCAGAAAAAACTTGGTGGTTCAAGTGATTAGAAGAGTGGGTGATGTTGGGCATAAAATGCCAGCACAGTTCAAAACCCCCCAAATGACCCCATTTTGGAAAGAAAACACCCCAAGCTATTTGCTGAGAGGCATGTTGAGTCCATGGAATATTATTTTTTTGTCACAAGTGATTGAAAAATTACAAAAAAAAAAAAATTACACATAGTTGTCACTGAAATTATATATTGTTCACACATGCCATGGGTATATGTGGAATTACACCCCAAAATACATTCTGCTACTTCTCCTGAGTACTGGGATACCCCATGTGTGAGACCTTTTGGGAGCCTATTCGCGTACGGGACCCCAAAAACCAATCACCGCCTTCAGGATTTCTAAGTGCGAAAGTTTATGCTTTCACCCCATACTACCTATCACAGTTGCGGAGCCCATGAAATGCCCAGATAGCAAAAAAAAAAAAACAAATTACCGCATTTTGGAAAGTAGACACCCCAAGCTATTTGCTGAGAGGCATGTTGAGTCCATGCCATGGGTATATGTGAAATGACACCCCAAAATACATTCTGATGCTTCTCCTGAATACGGGGATACCACATATGTAGGACTTTTTTTGTCATTTTCCCGAAACTTGTGGCAAAAAATAAAATATTCCATTGACTCAAAATGCCTCTCAGCTGATTCCTTGGGGTGTCTACTTTCCTTAAATGGGGTCACTTGTGGGAGGGGTTTGTACTCCCCTTCCATTATAGCACCTCAGGAAATAAGATAGGCAGTCATAAAATAATAGCTGCGTAAATTCCAGAAAATGTACCCTAGTTTGTAGACGCTATAACTTTTGCACAAACCAATAAATATACGCTAATTTACTTTTTTTTTACCCGAGACATGTGGCTGAATTCATTTTGGCAAAAATGTATGACTAAAATTTAGTTTATTGTATTTTTCTAATAACAAAAAGTATAAAATATCATTTTTTCCCAAAATTCTCATTTTTTATTCATTTATATCGCTAAAAATGAAAAGCGCAGAGGTGATCAAATGCCACCAAAAGAAAGCTCTATTTGTGGGGAAAAAAGATGCAAATTTCGT
This sequence comes from Glandirana rugosa, assembly GCA_018402905.1. NCBI lineage: Eukaryota > Metazoa > Chordata > Amphibia > Anura > Ranidae > Glandirana > Glandirana rugosa. Next base: position 326,671 of record BLSH010392819.1, read on the forward strand.
TTAGGTACAGCATTGCATGACCGCGCAATTACCATTTAAAGTAGGGCAGTGCCAAATTGTAAAAAGTGCTCTGGTCCTAAAGTGGGAAATCCTTCCAGGGCTAAAGTGGTTAAAGTGTTATTAAACCCACAACAGTAAAACCAGTCTGTATATGCAGCATAGCCATGCTTGTTATACTCACTGTGGAACTTAAGGGGTTAATCTTAAGCATTGTTTAATAAAGGCTGTTTTATTCTGTATGCATAGATTCTTCCCTCCTGCACTGTCAATCTGAGCCAGTCCATATAATACACAGCAGGGCGGTAAAGGTGCACATGCTCAGTTTGGTCTCTGCTGGATAGAACATTTCCTGTTTCAGTTGAAGTGTGTAGGTCACATGATATTGACATCACACATGTGGGCGTGTATACAAGCTGTTGGGGAAATCTTCTCCTACTTGACCACACAGCTATGGACAAACTGTGCAGCTTATCAGGAAACCATGGTATACAGATCATCCCAAAAGGTATATAGTGACAGTATTTTAATGTAAAAATAAGATT
>BLSH010392819.1:328569-343497 GCA_018402905.1 Glandirana rugosa
TGCCCCCCCCCCCCCCCAGTGCCCACAGCTTATAAATCTTCATCTTACATTAAAATATTGCTACTATATATCTTTTTGGATGACCTGTATACCACGGTTAAATGAAAAACTGCACAGTTTGTCCAGTGCTGAGAGTTCAGGTAGGAGCAGATTTCCACTACAACCTGTATACACTCCCACATGTGTGATGTCAATGTCATGTGACCTGGCTTGCTCTGAGAACAAGTGAATGTTCTCTCCAGCATAACAGACACAACTGAGCATGTGCAGGTCGGCTACCCTGCCTGTATTAGCTGGCCTTCCCCATATAGACAGTGCAGGAGGGAAGAATCTATGAATACAGGATAAAACTGCCTTTTTACACAGTGCAGAGGATTAACCCCTTAAGTTCCACAGTGAGTATAACAAGCATGCTATGCTGCATATACAGACTGATCTTACTGTTGTGGGTTTAGTGACGCTTTAAGCGGGAATTCAACACAACCCAAAAAGACAAACCTAGATCATTTTTTATAAAAACAAAATTAAACGTGCAGAATCAATTACGGTATTTAATTTATCTTGGCAACTTCTATCGAAATATGTAAAAACAGTACTTTTATCCTCAAAAATATGGATACATTTGAGACCATAAAATTATCCAAGTGTTACATTTGAAAAAACAATATGTACCTTCAGCCTAGGTTCACACTGTGAATCGCACAGGAAGCTCACCGCATAACTATACAAATCCTATGCAATGTTTTTTTAGCCGCACTGGAATTGTATTGCATGGGTGTTCATACCCATACGATCTGGTTCAGGCAAACGTACTGCGTACACAGCAGATCGCAGAGCACAGTGCGATTGCAGTGTGGGAAATGCACAGGATTCGCTGCGATTCCCGCACTGCATCAGTGTGATCCAGGGTTCAAGGGGTCAGGGGCAATTAATGACTGGGGTAAACTGAGTGGGGAGGAATACCAATGTTTTTTAAATTTGATGGTATTGGAAGGAAACACAGTTGATATAGCTAAGGTCCAAAGTACACTTGTAATGCAACAAACAAAAAGATTTAAATGTTCCTCTACATCATTTCCTTCAATTTCCACAAATACCTGTTTGGCAGTCTTTGTAAGTTTAGTTGCCCATGATATTGAGGAGCTTACAGTCTATCCTACATTAGATGATATTTGAACACTAGCACAACAAAAAGCAGTTGAGCCCGGGTTCACACTAGTGCAATCTCAGAGATCGCATGTGATTCGCACCCGCACCACAGGTGCCGATCACATGAGATCTCTGAGCAATGCGAGTTCAGCCATACAGTTGTATGGCTGAACCCACATTAGATTCGCACAAAAAAAGGTGCAGAGACCTTTTTTTTCCCGCAGTGGAATCGCATCGCATGGGTGTTCTCACCGATACGAACCGATTCATATGCGAGTTCAAACAAAACTGGGGTTGTCATTAACTTTGTAATGACACCCGCAGTGGTTTGCAGAAGGCAGTGTGAACTGCCTGCAGGAAGAATGCGATGTGGGAACCGGCTCTGTAATCGCGCTGATTCCTGCATCGCACATATGTGAACCAGGGCTCAAAGTTTATCCAAGCAACAGAGTTAGCCATAAGTAATACATGTCAATGACAGGGTACCAATACCAAACTTCCAGGACCAATTCCAAATACAAGGCCCAAAGGGCCTTCTACTTATTAGGATAATGATTTGGTATGGACTTTGAGTGGGCCACACACTTTTTTTTCTTTTCAGGGCACGTGGCCCATTATGGTTTAGCTATCCCCTATCACTTTTCCTGGCCACCAAGGCTGCCATGCTTCAGTAGGGGTCTGGTAAGGATTATGAGAGGGAGGACACACACACAAACAAAAATGCCATGGGGTCCCCCTCAAAATCCATACTAGGCCTTTATCTGGGCAAGAAGTCTGGCTGACCAGGAAAAAGGAGGCAGAGAGCATGAGCTCTCTCCCTTTCTGAGCCATACCAGGCCACATACCCTCTACATTGGGAAGGTACCTTGCCATGTTAATAGGGACATTGGATGTGGATGCCCAGTGGATGTGGAGGTGTGTGTGTGTGGGGGTTATCACAATCTAGAATCCACTTTAAAATAAGGGGGCCCCAAATATCCATCCCACCCCCCCTCAGTATATGAGTACAGGGTACCTAGTTCCTCTTGTTGTTCATTCATTAAATTTAAGTAGGAAATAACATCCACACCATAGAAGAAAGTATATTATTAAAAACAAATGTGTCCCACAATGTCGATCACATCATCCAGCCATGTAGTTTCATTGTCAATTATGATAAGCAATGCCTGCTTACACAGGTACGTGGAAACAGGTACATGAATTTGAGGCAAGCACTGACATTTGTCGTGTGGAGGCGCACAGTGTGCTAGAGTTGCCACCTGTCCGGGATTCACCCGGACAGTGCGGGTTTTGAATCATGTGTCCAGGTTTCAGTCAACCTGAAACCCGGACACATTATTCAGACAGAAATGTGGCTTGGAACAGAACTTGACAGGAGGGTGAGGGGGCACTATGTGTGCTGTATTACTATTCTTTTTTAGAGTGTCCAAGGTCTGTTACAAATCTATAATGTATACTAAAAAAATGTATTGTGTACCGCTAAAGTGTTCGGGTTTCGCTTGAAGAAAAAGTGGCAACCCTACAGTGTGCCCGTATGACCACTCCATGCTCAGAGCACCTGAGCTCCATCCCAACCGCTACAGCTATCACACAGACACAGTGGGTAGTTTGCTATTGGCTATAGAATCTGCCCACAGTCTACTGTCAATCACAAGGAGAAAGCGGACCCGACATCAGGTGCCACCCACTGTCAGCATCACTGCTTGCTAGGAGTTGGTCAGCTGTGAAACAGATAGTGTCCTTGACAACCAGTGACAGATAAGGAAGGGAGGGGGCAGCTAGGCAAACATGCCATTCTGCTATATAACAAACGGAGACAGGCACTCTGTGACTTCTACACATCTGCCCTGTCAGCTTTTCCCCATTCGATCATCACTGCAAGCTTTAGTCTGCAACACTGATCAGTGTATTCTAACAGCAGGGAGGTTTCCCCGCTATCAGAATACAATATCTCATCAGAGAGGATTCCCTTTTCCACAGTGAGCATGTGGATGGCTGAATCAAATCAGTTGATCCGCTGATTGAATGAAATAAACGGACTCATCTATGGGCTGCCTTGATCCTAGGATACACAGAACACCTTATAGAGGCAGTAGGAGTATACTTCCTGAGCCTGTGCTAGATAACCTCTCTCTGCTTTCTTATCAGTTCTTACTAATCACATGCAGTCTTTAAGGATTAAATCTAGTTGTGAAAAAATGCACAGCGAGCAGTTTCAGATCAACAACAGGCGAGCCCCAGAATCATCACATGACAGACAGAAGGTGGTAGGGTGGAAGGCACTGTAAACAATGTCTACATGAACATTTTTTTAGCTAGAATGTGCTTCCAATTTTCATCTAGAGCAGGGATATGCAATTAGTGGACCTCCAGCTGTTGCAAAACTACAAGTCCCATCATGCCTCTGCCTCTGGGTGTCATGCTTGTGGCTGTCAGAGTCTTGCTATGCCTCGTGGGACTTGTAGTCCTGAAACAGCTGGAGGTCCGCTAATTGCATATCTCTGATCAAGAGACTTAAGCTGGGTACACATAGATTGAGGAACCAGCAAAATTTTGATTTCATCCAAAGACGATCATTAGACTAGTTACTGTTGAAAACCAGCATTTGATCAGCTGCTGCAGGCAATGGCTGCAGCGCTGATCAGTGAATTTTGATAGGGGAAGGAGTCCCCGAATACAATAGCGCAGTGTGGGAGATTCCTGCATCCACATCACTTGTGTTGTTGCAGGAATCTATGAGTTTTTTTTTTCCATTCAGCCCCGTGGTTGAACGAAAAAAGGCTCACAGTGTGTGCTTAGCCTAAGTTTTGAATTTTTTCTTTAGGCAACCATCCAACTTACAAGTCTATAAGGAAAATATCTATTTTACCCCAGTGTCTATTGCTTTCTTCATAGAAGATTTGAGTTTTGGCAGAACCTTACCCCTGTAGATACTCATCCCGGCCGCAGATCTGAAGATAACTAACTTTCCTTTTGGGGTCAGGTTGGTATGGCAGAGATGTCTGTGTCTGTAGCAGAGAGTCCAGGACTGGGTACAGGCTCTGTGATGGTGGTTGCAGATTAGGTGCTGGATTCTGGTCCAGGTAATATTGAGTCACAGGAATGTAATCCGGCATGTGTATAGGCGGGTACAGAGAAGAGACAGATTTGGCCAATTTATTGAGAATATCAGAAACGAGTTCTTCTACCCGCACTGTGTCTGGAAAAGAAAATTCACCCAATTAATATTCCATCATTTTATCATTCACTAGGGAAAGGGGAAGATGTCTGATGATTGCCAGCTCACTGCTTATTAACTTCAGAGTACAGGGATCAGCTATGTGGGACCTGAGCCCCTATGTGAAATAAGGCTGGTCATACATTATACAATTTTCCTTTAGATTTACCAAAACCATATAATATAAGGTCCGAACACTTTTAATTTGTATGCAATCAGCCAGGCCCTTGCACTTCATAGTTGAAGGTAAATCTAAAGGAAATTGAACAAGAAAATGTTATAATGTATGGCCAGCTTTAGCCATAGATAATTAAGGGAAGGAGCTGCCCAGGATATCCCCAGATGATTAACAAATCTCTATGACAGCCTCTCCCCACCACCATCCTGTGAAAGAAGAGGCCTCAGACCTCACACAGCCCTTAGCTATTCTATGAAAGTGAATGACATGTGCACTGGGAATCACTGAGCAGTACAGTCAGGGCTGTGGATAAAGCGATACCACAAGTCCTCCTGTACAGGGCCCAGGCAGCATGGTGAATCGGATGCGGGCAGGGGAGGTGATTGGCATGGCGGGGGGACATTACTGATACCTATCCCCTGTATGGCTCTCTCTGCAGCAGCTGCTGCAGAAAGAGCCATACAGGGGATAGGTACCAGTAATTTGTCGCCTGCCCCCCCACCGTGGCACTGATCTCCCTCCCTGTGCCCTTGCCCCAGGCCCACTACCCCTGCAGTGCTTCTGGCTTCCCTCCTCAGGCAGCTGAAAGCTTATAATAGGATGAAGAGTGGGGGAATGGTCCGATAAATATGTCATATTTACCAGCCCCTTCCTTTCCTGAGGGAACACAATGAGTGATTAGTATCGATCACTCACTGTGTTCATTCATAACTGAAGCATAGTAACCTGTGATAATTGGGGGGAGGGGCTATCAGGTTGGCTGTATGGGGCCTCATGGTTTCTAACAGCAGCCCTGAATACAGTGAATGGAAAATGTTTTCCTCCTTTCCTGGTTATTGATTCCAATACAAGCTTATCCTGTCAATTTAGTGTGGTTTGCCCATCTTTTCCTCTTCAATGATGATCTATAAACATCGACCCCATCATATTACTGACCTCTGTGAAGAAGTAAGAGTGGAGCCTGGAGATTTTCCACATAAACAGAAATTTCCACCTCAGAATCTTCCACCTCATCTGGGAACGGAATGGCAACACTCCACAATCTGCCAGAATTTGAAGCTGTGTCTGCAGCACTGAATTTGCTTCGTATACTAAGAGAGAGGAAATAACACAAGTGACCCAAGTGCCAGATCCCAATACTGCAGGGAACAACAATATGGCAATATAATAGTTATATTACCTAATAATAATGAGCTAGTCACATCAGTTTGTGTGCCAGAGGAGCTTAACCGCTTAGCGACTGCCCACCATAGATTTACTGCGGCAGGGCAGCCGCTCTGCTCCAGACCACCTACCTGGTACGTGAGCTGACAGTTTTGTGGCTGGGGAGCGTGCGATGACCGCCGAGACCCACCGATCGTTCAGGAGAAAGGCAGAACGGCGGTCTGCCTATGTAAACAAAGCAGATCACCGTTCTGTGAGAGATTAATGTACTGATCTTGTGTTCCTGCTAAGCAGGAACACGGATCTTTACATTCCCCCACTCAAAGCACCTCCCGCACAGTTAGCAATCACTCCTAGGGGACACATTTAACCCTTTGATCAGTGACGGCCCGTCCATTAGGGGCACCGCCCCCCTATCCATGCGTCTGGCCTCCTGATCTACATGTAGAGCACCAGACGCATGGATTTCAATGGGGGGGCGTTTTTTTTTTTTAAGCACGTGATTAAAGCCAGACGCTCTAATAGGCTTTGATCACCCCTGATGTTAACAGCAACAGTGCATATTTTTTAGCACTGACCACTGTATTAGTGTCACTGGTCCCCAAAAGGTGTCAAAAGTGTCAGTTAAGTGTCCGATTTGTCTGCCGCAATATCGCAGTCCTGTTAGTCATTGATCGCCGCCATTGGTAGTAACAAATACAAATAAATAAATAAAAATATCCCATAGTTTGTAGACGCTGTAACTTTTGCGCAAACCAATAAATATACGCTAATTGGGGATTTTTTTTACCAAAATTATATAGCAGAATACATATTGGCCTAAATTGATGAAGAAATTTGATTTTTTACATTTTTTTATTAGATAAAGTTTTATAGCAGAAAGTATAAAATATTGTTTTTTTTCAAAATTGTCCGTCTTTTTTGTTTATAGCGCAAAAAATAAAAAATGCAGAAGTAATCAAATGCCACCAAAAGTAAAAAAAAAAGGGAAAAAAAGGACAACAATTTTATTTGGGTACAATGTCGCACGACCACACAAATGTCATTTAACATAACGCAGTGCCGTATTGCAAAAAATGGCCTTGTCATGAAGGGGGGTAAACCTTCCTGAGCTAAAGTAGTTAAACACCCACCCCACCACAGTCACACACTATTCTTATTATTTGTATTCTTATACAACAGTGCTGTACAGAGAACACTGAACCAATCACATCAGTTTCTGCACCAGAAGAGCTTACACTCTACTGTTCCACGTCATACACTATTACGTGTTTATTACCTCTGACATATTCCAAAGTGTTGTACAGAGAACATTCATGTAGTGATAATAACATAATACAATCACACAGAGAGAATACAGTAGAGACAGTGATTTTGTGATAAAAATATAATATAATAGTGAAGTTCTCATCTACATACAGTTTTATGGTCTCACAGAACGCAGTGAACGCCGTATTTCTATCTGAGGACGTTTCCACGATTTCAATTTTCCAGTCAGTTATCTGAAGTGAAATGAATTGAACGATCAGTACATCCCTCAATAACAGTCATCACATAAATCTAACAGGGTGGATAAAAATCGATGATTTTTTTTAAAAAAAAATCTAAAAAAAAAAAATCTGATTTTTTTGATTTAAATCTATTTTTTTTTTTTTTATTAAATTTATTTTAATAAAATGCTTTTGAAGTAAAAATCTATCTAAAGATAGGTTTCTATTTAAGATACATTAATGATTTAGTTTATTCAGCATGTAATGGAGCTTAGTTATGTAACATGAGGCTGTATATTCTGCAATATTTACATTTTTGGTAAACTCATTCAATGAATCCAAGCTCTGCAAGCTGAGATAACATGCACTGCATTGATACATTCACACAATTTCACAGTAACCATGAGATAAAACAAAGTTCAGGAATATTCCTTTATCCCATTATCCCATGTTTTGCAAATCTATGTACACTACAAACTGTATGATTGAATCGGTTCTGATATCGCCGTTTTACTAACCTAACAGCTTATTAATCTAAATAGGAAACCTTCATTTTGTTTGCAAACAATAAAGATTCTAACTACCAGCAAGAAAGAGTCCTTACATTTAAAGAGCACCTGTCATTTCAGATCCATCATGGCAGCGCCTGTTAGGGGGCATCCACTCAGCTGCTGCCACTACATCCCTCAGCTTGTTGTGTCACTGCCGCATCACCAGCCATCCCATTAAAGTGAATGGGACTGTTGGTGAGTCAACAGCGGGTCAGAGAAGCTGCTGAGGGACAGAGATGACAGTGGCTCTTTAAAAATTATGATTTAAATCAAGCTTTTTTACTAGTGATTTAAATCGACTAGATTTAAATCAAATCCACCCTGAAATCTAATGCAAATTATTCCTTCAGTCTGATTAAGTCAGCGGTCTGATGAGGAATACAAATTAAATCATGCGTGATTTCAGATTGTCCCACTTGTATAGGCCCCATTTACACAGGCACTGAGGCCTATACAACATGAAATGAGGCGTAAGTACAGACAATGGGCACACTCGCGCCCCCATATGCCAGTCAGATTTGGATATGTAGCTGTGTCTATACAGCCTCCATTCACTAACATAGGCTGCCTGAATGCCGATCCAGGTGGCTCCAGACGTGTAAATAAATGGCTTATTGTAGAGGCTTCAGTGCCCATGTGAATGAGACCTAATGTTGGCAGAAGATGATTTGCTTTATCTCCTGGTTTAAACTGTCCACATACACTACTAGGGGGAAGTTGCACATGTAGGACTGTCCCTAGTGTGTTGACTTCTTAGGCCTCCCTCTGATTACCTGCAGACAATTGCTAGGGGTTTTCACATATCCCCCCTTACTCCCGTTTGCTCGTTACTCAATAAACAGTCCAGGGTATTTGTGTTTTTTTATATTTATTGTGGAACTTGGATGAGAGAAGGGATTAGTGGGATACTCCAAATGAACTATTCACAGTAGAGAAGGACAACTTTCACTTGGCTTCGCCAGAGTACTTGTGGAAGCAAACACACTGCTTTTACCATACTGCCGCTTGTATGGAAGAATTACGTTTTCTTGCTCTCTCAGCAGCAGAATTGATGCAACTACTTTATTATACTTGCCAACAGTCCCAAATTTCCCAGGACATTCCCGGGATTTAGACCGTTATCCCGGCCTTAACTTTTCCCGGGAAATGTCCCAGGAAATTTACTTTTTCACGATTTTTTATTTTTTTTTGCCGCCGGCCGCTAGAGGTCGGCGGCCGGAACTAAATTGACTCCACCGCCGTTTTGAAGAAGACCAGCTAAGGAAGAAACAAGAGGCGGAGCCCGAGCTCCACCTCTTGGCTCTTCCCTGCTCGCTCCACAAGCTGGTCTTCTGGCGGGGAGATGAGAGCAGCCAACGCGATACAGTCTGACACAGTCAGTGATTCAAAGACAGGGACACAAGCTGGGACCATCCCCCCATGGGACACAGAGGGACCCCCATTCCCCCCCAGGGACACAGAGGGACCCCCATCCACCACCGGGGACACAGAGGGACCACCACCGGGGACTCAGAGGGACCTCCATCCACCACCGGGGACTCAGAGGGACCCCCATGTCCCCTGGGGACTCAGAGGGACCCCCCCCCATATCCCCTGGGGACTCAGAGGGACCCCCCATATCAACTGGGGACTCAGAGGGACGCCCATGTCCCCTAGGACTCAGAGGGACCCCCATGTCCTATGGAGACTCAGAGGGACCCCCCCATGTCCCCTGGGGACTCAGAGGGACCACCATGTCCCATGGGGACAAAGAGGGACCACCATGTACACTAGGGACACAGAGGGACCACCATGTCCCCTGGGGAAACAGAGGGACCACCATGTTCCATGGGGACACAGGGGGACTACCATCCCCCCAGGGACACAGAGGGACACCCCCCTCCTGGGTAGACAGAGGGACCACAATCCCCCTGGGAAGACAGAGGGACCACCACCTCTCCCCCTGAGGAGACAGAAGGACCACCACCCCCCCCTGGGGACACAGGGGGACTACCATCCCCCCCTGGAGAGACAGAGGGATCACCACCCCCCCCCCATGGGGAGACAGAGGGACCACCATCACCCCTGGGAAGACAGAGGCACCCTTGCATCTGGTGGCAAGTGACATGCTGCATCTGGTGACAGGCGATGAGGCAAGTGACATGTTTGGGGCTCCCATTGATTCTACATTATGGGGAGTTGAACTATTTAATTTTATATGACAATGTAATAGAAATAATGCGCTTCAATCATCCTGACACCATACCAACTATGGTGCCGGGATGATTGAAGCGCTAGCACCAGGTGTTTGGCGTATCTTTATCTGCTGATTGTTAAACTTTCTGGAATACACATATTGCTATTGTGGTGTAGGATCTGGGCCTGCTGTCCCTCCATCCCGACTTCTTTCCTTCTCACTCCTTCTCTCCCGATTTCTTTCTTTCTTCCTTCATCCCTCATTCATCTCAGACTTGGACCACACCCCCTTTGAGCCACACCCACCATTCAGTCAAGCCAAGTCCATTTTTCGACACAGCGCGCCGCATTTTTTAATTCACAGCTATGTCACGCCTCCAAATGAATGCTCCACCACCAATTATGATACAGTCCCCACCCCCAGACAAAAAAGTGTCCCTATAAATTTTTTGGCAATGTTGGCAACTATGCTTTATCTTCGGGACACTATCTAGCATCCCTTTGACTGACACCCGTCCACCTACTCTTCTAGCTAAAGGGGTGGCCCTCATAGGACAGGCCCCATGACACAGATCTTTACTCATAGTAGACAGAATCAGATCCTTCCTGGTGTCTCCCTTGCAGTCAGCTATGCAGGACTTCTGGGTTCAGCTTCTCTCTGACTTTCCAGCCCTCAGGTCGACTACCCAAGACCGCACGGCAACCTCTACAGAGGAGGGGCAGCCGCCCTCTCCCTCCAGGACTTCGCTGTCCAGCTGAAGACCCCAAGCACATGTGCCCTTGGCATTTATACAGTCACCCAGCATGCAACGAGACACCTTCCTCTGCTAATAGCCAGGGCTGTAACAATGCCTGTACCCTCATTTGTTAGGTTTCCTCCCACTGTCCAATATGCCTCCCTATTGGACCAGTGTGAATCATTCAGGCAAGCTGAGCTGCACCTGAGCACCATGAGCAGACCTCACTAATAGATCCTGTTCCCTGGTAGGCAGAGGGCATTGTAAATTTAACTAGTGATCCTCCTGCTAGGCAAAAAGACCTAAAACTACACTCTCTTCTAGCACCTACCTGCTACACACATGTAGAAAGAACATATAATGTAGGTGGGTACATTAGATTCCACTGAGGTCTTAAACTGGCCATACACGGGCTGAACAAAATAGAACAGTTGTCTCCATTAACATGAGGAATTCACCCAGCTGCAACATTATAATCTGACATCTGTATCTGCCGCTGTCAGAATGCAGTGATCAGTGGCTCCAGCCAATTGGCTAAATGTCAAGAAAAAATTTTAGCAACATTTTTCTCTAAATACCCAGAAAAATTGTCCAACCTGTCCCTTCGACAGAAGTTGATCAAATGATTGACTCCTGTCAAACGGGGACAATGACCCTGCTGAACCGGCTGCATTTTGATCAGTGAATGGCCAACTTTGGAGTTGATTTACTAAAGGAGTAACGGCTGTAAAGGCAATTTGTATTTTGCAAAGTATTTCTCACTTAGCTTAGTACATGAGTTGAATATGTGCTGATTCAATCATCATCATGATTCAATCATGTGCAAGCAAAAATCTATTTTTTTTTTTTCCTTGATTGATAGGGAATTCTTTGCAAACTGAATTTTCACCCCATTCCCTAATATAAGTGAAAGCTCCCTTTAGAAGTAATGATTCCCTTTACAAAATGAACATGCTCTTCTTTAGTAAATCAACCCCATTGCACAGTGGACACCACCAGTGCTGGCTCACCAGGGAAAAGCAACAGAGATTGGATCAGCATTTCTAATAGTTCACATTGGGGTTGAGTTACTAAAGCTTAGTAAATGTTAGTAAAGCACTGCTGATTTCCATCATCCAATCATGTGCAAGCAAAAATGTTTTTTCTATTTTCCTTGCACGTGATTGTGTATTCTTTACTAACTGAAGGCTTATCACATTGTCATACAGTATACTAATAAAAAAGAATGCAACTGCACTCCCAAACTGCACAGTCTATTTGCCTTTAGTAAATAGACTATATTTACTAAAGGCAAATAGACTGAGCACTTTGGAAGTGCAGTTACACTCTGCATATGCTATTGCTCCAGAGCTTAGTAAATGAGGGGAAGCTTGGCTGATTTTTTTTGCCTGTGTCCCCACTGGGGAGATTCACCCTCACTTTTTGTCCTGGGGTTATTGAGACAGGAAGCAAGATCCAAATGTTACAGTTGTCACCAGAATAGAAATAAATCTTCCACTGGGGACACTTGCTACAAAAACAACTAGAGTGGCCCATAGTTTGTTTCTTTCTTGTTCAATCAGCACGTCAAAATACACCGATCAGCGCTGTCGGTTGTAGGTGGTGGCACTGATTACATGGCGTTTATCTGACAGGCTGGTTGTACAGGAGTCGAGTGGTAGATTGACTAGGTAGATACAACCACTGTCCCCATACATGGTTTGAAATCGACCAGTCCCCGCTGAACAGGCCAGATTTCGATCTATGTTTGGTCGGCTTTAGAGGGGACTTCCCTTCACATCAGATAGAATTTGATTCAGTTTGTTCTGCACTCCTGTGACCCATTTTGAGCAGTTGAATCCTGCTGTCGGCTGATGTCACAGAGCCGGTCCAAGCTGGGGAAAGATTGCGACCATATGGTCGGGATCCACCCACATGCCTGGACAGGCATTCGGCTCAGCCTCTCAGCGAGCTGCTAAGAGGCTTAGCCGGATGCTCTGTTCCCTTCCACAGCCCAGCGCTCCAGTGAGCGCAGAGGGGGGTGACAGAGGAGAAAGCCAGTGACTGATAGTCACCAGCTCTCTGGTCACGGAGCTCTGAGAACCGAGTGATCGGCTAGATTTGATCACTCGGTTCTCCTAGAGCCGGCGGGGGACAGATGCAGCATTGGGCAGATGCTCCATCCACCTAGGTATGTATGATTCCAAAAACAAAACAAAAAAAACGATTCCCATACTTCTCTTTTAACCCTTCCGCACTCTATTTCCATATTGTGTAAATGTAAATGAATCCATATGTCTAAAGCATATGTGTATATCATGTAATGATGTTTAACCACTTCCGTACCGCCGGACGTCATATGACGTCCTTGGGTTTGAGTGGTGATATCTGAATGGTGCCTGCAGCTGCAGGCACCATTCAGATACCGTTTTTTTCAGCAGGCGATTCCCTGCAAGATAAAAGTGATCTTAGCGGCGGATTCACCGCGAGATCACTTTTATCAGCGGCGGGAGAGGTGCCCCCCCCTCACGCCGCTTTCCGGTCATCTCCGCCGCTTACCGGACCCGCCGGCAGCGGCGGAGATGATCCGATGCTCTCCCCCCAGTGTCTGTGAGCCGACTGAGCGGCTGAAGCCGCTCACTCGGCTCCATAACAAGGCCGGCGGAAATGACGTCAGAAATGGCGTCTGTCCAAAGGTCTTAAAGGGCCCGATTTTTTTTTTCTTCTGTCACTTTTTTCAGATTTTTTTTTTTTTTTTTTTTTTTTGCATTTGAGTGTAAATATGAGATCTGAGGACTTTTTGACCCCGGATCTCATATTTAAGAGGACCTGTCATGCTTTTTTCTATTACAAGCAATGTTTACATTTCTTGTAATAGGAATAAAAGTGATCAATTTTTTTTTTTAAAGAACAGTGTAAAAATAAAAAGTAAAAAGCAAAATAAATAATAATAAAAAAAAAAAAAAATTTAAAGCGCTCCGTCCTGCTGAGCTCGCGCGCAGAAGTGAACGCATACGTAAGTCCCGCCCACATATGAAAACGGTGTTCAAACCACACATGTGAGGTATCGCCGCGATCGTTAGAGCGAGAGCAACAATTATAGCTCTAGACCTCCTCTGTAACGCAAAACTGCTAACATTTTTAAATGTCGCCAATGGAGATTTTTAATTTGCTAAGTTTATCGCCGTTCCGCGAGCGGACGCAATTTTGAAGCATGACATATTGGGTATCATTTTACTCGACATAACATTATCTTTCACAATATGGAAAAAAATTGGCCCAACTTTACTGTTTTCTTATTTTTTAACTAAAAAAACTGAATTTATTTTAAAAAAAGCACGCTTGTAAGACCGCTGCGCAAATACGGTGTGACATAATTTTTTTCAATGGCCGCCATTTTACTCTCTAGGATGTTAGGAAAAAATATATATAATGTTTGGGGGTTCTAAGTAATTTTATAGCAAAAAAAACTGTTTTTAACTGGTAAGCACTGAACCCAAAAAACAGGCTTGGTATTGAAGTGGATATGTGGCAGCTAGAGATATTCAGGCTCTGCTTCCCACTTAGTGACTGCACTTTACTGTTCATCTATCTGTGCAAATTTGTGGTCAGTTCTGATTGAAATGGATTCAATAAACAAAATTCAGTCTCTATGAGTGTACATCAGTTGTTCAGCAAAGATGCTGGTTGTGTGTACAGGCAGACAGTACATTTGAAATATGGATCAGCACTGAAGTAAAATGTGAAGTCAAATTAAAGTTGGATAAATGCTACAATAAACACTCATAATGTGTATTTACTAAGATGACACTATGGGGAGGGGGGGATTTACTAAAACTTGAGAGTGCAAAATCTGGTGCAGCTCTGCATAGAAACCAATCAGCTTCCAGGTTTTATTGTCAAAGCTTAACCCCTTGACGCCGTCCACATGTATATATGCAGCCGCTCAGTGGGTGGGCCTTAACACAGTGCGGCCCCATATATGCAGCCCTGTTAACACAACTGACCGTGCTGAGAGCGCGCTCCCTGCGTGCTCCCAGCACGGTAGCCCCCGGGTACTAGAAAGCTCCCGATGTGTACTTGCGATCGGGAGCTTTCCAATCATGTGAATGCTGTGACAGCCAATCACAGCAGTCACATGACCCAAATGTCAGCCTCCGCCTCCCGGCTTTCAGAATTCTTAAAGGACCGGGAGGCGGTCGGAGTGAAGAGGTTAATTGAACAAGCTAAAGTTAGAAAATGATTGCTTGCCTTGCCCAGCTGCACCAGATTCTGAAAGCTTCAGTTT
>BLSH010392819.1:352160-373670 GCA_018402905.1 Glandirana rugosa
ACATCATCACTCGTCACTGGTCACACTGCCGCATCATCACTCATTCCTGGTCACCCTCTCACATCATCACTCGTCACTGGTCACCCTATCACACTACCACATCATCAGTCATTCCTGGTCACTTACTCACTACTACGCCGTCACACTGGTCACTGCTCACTACTACATCATCGCACTACTCACTACTACACCATCACACTGCTCACTACTACACCGTCACACAGGTTACTGCTCACTACCACACCATCTCACTGCTCACTACTACACCGTCACACAGGTCACTGCTCACTACTACACCGTCACACAGGTCACTGCTCACTACTACACCATCACACTGGTCATTGCTCACTACTACAGTGACACTGGTCACTGCTGACTACTACACCATCACACTGGTCACTGCTCACTACCACACTCTCCCACTGGTCACTGCTCACTACTACACTCTCCCACTGGTCCTTACTCACTACTACACCATCACACTGGTCACTGCCCACTACTACACCGTCACACTGGTCACTGCTCACTACTACACTGTCACACTGGTCACTACTCACTACTACACCATCACACTGGTCCCTGCTCACTACTACACCGTCACACTGGTCACTACTACACTCTCCCACTGGTCACTGCTCACTACTACACCATCACACTGGTCACTGCTCACTACTACACCATCACACTGCTCACTACTACACCATCACACTGCTCACGACTACACTGTCACACAGATCACTGCTCACTACTACATCATCGCACTACTCACTACTACACCATCACACTGCTCACTACTACACCGTCACACAGGTTATTGCTCACTACCACACCATCTCACTGCTCACTACTACACCGTCACACAGGTCACTGCTCACTACTACACCGTCACACAGGTCAATGCTCACTACTACACCATCACACTGGTCATTGCTCACTACTACAGTCACACTGGCCACTGCTCACTACTACACTGTCACACTGGTCACTGCTCACTACCACACTCTCCCACTGGTCACTGCTCACTACCACACTCTCCCACTGGTCACTGCTCACTACTACACTCTCCCACTGGTCCTTACTCACTACTACGCCGTCACACTGGTCACTGCTCACTACTACACCGTCACACTGGTCACTGCTCACTACTACACTGTCATACTGGTCACTGCTCACTACTACACCGTCACACTGGTCACCGCTCACTACTACACCATCACACTGGTCGCTGCTCACTACTATACTGTCACACTGGTCACTACTACACTCTCCCACTGGTCACTGCTCACTACTACACCATCACACTGGTCACTGCTCACTACTACACCGTCACACTGGTCACTGCTTGCTACTACACTGTCACACTGGTCACTGCTCACTACTACACTGTCACATTGGCCACTGCTCACTACTACACCCTCCCTCTGGTCACTGCTCACTACTACACCATCCCACTGGTCACTGCTCACTACTATACCGTCACTCAGGTCACTGCTCACTACTACACCATCACACTGCTCAGTACTACACCGTCACACAGGTTACTACTACACCGTCACACAGGTCACTGCTCACTACTACACCATCACACTGGTTATTGCTCTCTATTACAGTCAAACTGGTCACTGCTCACTACTACACTGTCACACTGGTCACTGCTCACTACTACACCATCACATTGGTCACTGATCACTACTACACTCTCCCACTGGTCACTGCTCACTACTACACAATCACACTGCTCACTACTACACTCTCCTACTGGTCACTACTCACTACTACACCAGGTTCTACAACACTACAATACAGGTTCTGCACTTTTCCCAGGCTTTTCTGGGTTCTGCCCTCCACCCTGTGCTGCATATAAATAGGGGGAAGGTTGGGCTCAGAGAGGGGGAGTAGGGGCTGCATGAGAAAGAATCAAGAAGTCCAGCAGTGAAGATGTAACTACAGGCAACCTGTTAGCTTCAGCACTGCGCTACTTTAACTGGCGGTTGCGTGGTCATTTAACACTATACAAAAACAAAATTTATATCAGTTTTTTTCACACAATTAGAGCTTTCTTTTGATTGTATTTAATCACTCCTGTTTTTTTTTTTTTTTTTTTAATCTTTTGCAATATAAACAAAAAAAGACCAACATTTTTGAAAAATGCTTTAAAACATACTGCATCTAAAATGTAAATGTATGTAAAAAAACATCTAATTTCTTCATAACTTTTGGCTAACATGTATTCTGCTACATTTTTTTTAATAAAAAAACCCAATAAGTGTATATTGATTGATTTGCATAAAGGTTATAGTGCCTACAAGCTATGTGATATATACTGGAAGTTTATCTTTTCAATTTTTTTTTATACTACTAATGGTGGTGATCAGCGACTTATAAAGGAACAGGAACCTCCACTTATTTGCTTCCTCCCCCCCCCCTCCTCCGGTGACACATTTGGCACCTTTCAGGGGGAGGGGGAACCATCCCTCAGTAGTTCGCCCCCCTCCTCCTTCTTTTGCTGCCGGGCCAATTAGAAAGCGCAGCTCGCTTCACACATGTGCAGTGGGCTTCATGGCCGATTTCCCTTAGTGGAGATGGCGGCAGCAGCACCTGACAGCCGATCCGAAAATCAGCTGGGGTGCTGACACTGCGGGCTCCCTGGACAGGTAATTGTTCATATATTCAAAGTCAGCAGCTACAGTATTTGTAGCTGCTGACCTTTAATTTTTTTTCCCAGGTGTAACTCCGCTTTAAAGTGGTTGTAAAGTCTCACGGATTTCCACCTTAATGCATAAAAACCTTTTTTGCTATAGCTCCCCCCCCCAGAGCCCCCCTTTTACTTACCTGCGCCCAATCCGCTCCAGCACTGAGCACAAGCCCAGCGGCTTCAGTCGCTGTCTGTCTCATCATTGGATATGTAGCACCCTGGTCTACTGACTTTTCCCGAAATCTGGATTTGATGCACCTCTCTCTTCTGTTACTAGGTGGCATTGTTGTCTGCGGCATTAGAATGACAAGGGCATAGTGAATTCAGACTAGGAGTGGATAGGTTGTTTCAGCCAATTGGCAGGAGTTTTATTTGGCCCCATCGCCTGCTGGGAGAGCCTATTTATTTGGGAGGAGTCAGGTGATCAGGGTTCTGTGCCACCTGAACAGCTGTCTGGATGGACGTGTGTTACAAGGCTCTGGGTTGCTAGGCCAGAAGCCTGAGGCCTATCCCGGGAGCACCTGGCTGCTAGGCTGCCTGAGGCCTATCCAGGTTTGAGAGAAGCAGCGCGGGGTTGGGGCTTCAGACCGGAAGCCCAACCAAGTTGCAGAGGTTCTGTCGAACGGAGAACCGGATCATTGCCAGCGGTGAGGAAGAAACAGTTGCCACAAGTGACGACCACTCCTGTCGCCAGGGGCAAGTGAGGATCAAGGCCAGAGGTAAAGGGGAAACAGTTGCCATCAAGGGACAGCCACTCCTGTTATCAGAGGCCAGTGTATGGAAGTCTGAAGAAGTTCCAGAGCAGCCTTTTCTCCAGCCGGGGATGGTGAAGAAGTGGGAAAGCTTCAGCAGAGTGCCAAACCATGGATTCAGCAGGTTAGAACGGGTGAAGCTTGAGCATTATACAGCGGGTTAGGTGTGGAAGAGCTCAGGGGATCCAGTGACAACTAGTCTAGTGAGAGACCGGGAGCTCATTGAGTGAAGATCTACAGTAGGATACTGTAAGATGCAAGAGAAGATCTATAACGGGTTACTGTGAGTTACATGTATAGATCTCTATTGACTGTTGAAAGCTCAGTTGCCATAGGAGACAGCAGTGCTACAAATACAGTTGCTGCAACCAGCTTAAAGGCCCTCAACCTGTATAGCTGTCTGCCTATTATTTTTGTCTTGGAGTCTGCTAATTGCTATTGCAGTTGCCGAAGGATGTCCTGGCCCTAACCCTCTCTCCACCAGTTCTGTTTAACCACTTCCCGACCGCCTGCTGCAGTCGGGTTGCTGTGCGTGAATCGCCATAAAAACACGGCGATCTGCGAACGGCCGCTAGGGGGCACGCGCACCCGCCGCACTCCTGAGGAGTGTGCCCGCGGCTCGGGCGGACCCGATGTCCGCGGGTGAGCCGCGATGAGCGGCCACAGGCAAAGAGCGGGGAACCGCCAATGTAAACACGGCGGTTCCCAGCTCTGTTAGTGCAGGCATGGGAGATCTACTGATCCTTGTCACTGGGATCAGTTAGATCTCTCATGCCCATGGTAGCCCAGCCCCCCCACAGTAAGAACACACCCAGGGAACACAGTTAACCCCTAGCTCTCCCCCCCCAGGTTAACCCCTTCACTGCCAATGACATTTACACAGTTATCAGTGGACATTTACATTTCTGATCGCTGAATAAATGTCATTGGTCCCAAAAAAGTGTCAACAATGTCCGACATGTCCGCTGCAATATCGCAGTACCGCTAAAAATCGCAGATCGCCGCCATTACTAGTAAAAAAATAAAAATAAAAATAAAAACCACAGAAATGAATTCTCATCATCCGTAAACGCGGCCACTTTTGCTCAAAATAATCAATAAACGCCGATTGTGATTTTTTTTATCACAGATATGAGGAAGAATATAAATCGGCCAAAACCGGTGAAAAAAAGTTTTTTTATTTTTTTTTTTGGATTTGAATTTTAGCACAAAGTAAGAAATTAGTTTTTTTTTTGCAAAATGGTCGCTCTTCTTTTGTTTATAGCGGCGATCAGAAATGACGCAGAGGCGATCAAATACCACCAAAAGAAAGCTCTACTTGTGGGAAAAAAAAGGACGCAAATTTTGTTTGGGTACAACATCGCACAACCGCGCAATTGTCAGTTAAAGCGACGCAGTGCCGAATCGCAAAAACTGCTCTGGTCCTAAAGCTGGAAAACCTTCCGGTTGGTAAGTGGTTAAGAGACAATAAATCTCTTTCTTGCATTCAAAAAGTGACTGGCGCCCATGTTTCCAACTTGCATTACACCCACCATGCCTAATAACCCATACTGTGAAGAAGTATATCAGCTCTCCCTAACTCTGGAGGTCACCATTAGGCCTCTGGAGGGCTGGGACACTGCTGCAGATAGATTGATAGCAGCAGGAGCCATTGGTGCTGTCAATCAAATTCAGCGATGCGAAAGCTGGGTGGCGGGACCGAGTCCCGCTGTCTGTGTCAATGGACGCAGCAGTGGGACTTGGGAGCGCGCTCGCATGGGAGCCCCCAGGGAGAGTGGCTCTCCAAGGGGGCACCCGATGTAGGGGAGGAGCCAGGAGCCGGAGCACCGCCTGGGCAACCCAGAAGAGGAGGATCCAGGCTGCTCTGTGCAAAACTAACTGCACAGAGCAGGTAAGTATAACATTGTTATTTTAATTTAAAAAAATGGAACCTTTACCATCACTTTAAGCACTTGCCGACCACCCATAGCCAAAAAATGGCTGCAGGGCGGTCCCATTATTCTGGAAGGACGTACTAAAACGCCCCTGGGAATATCCATGATCCTCAGGACCCATCGCATCACGGATCACAGTAAAGGGCCGATGGCAGCGGCCCTTTGCGATGTGATCGCTCCATCAAATGATGGAGCGATCAGATGTAAACAAGCCGGCGCAGCCCAGCTTATCTCTCCCTTCTTGGTACAGTGTGAGAGGAGAGGGGAGAGATCGGGTGCAACAGTGCTGTGGGCTGGATCTGTAGTAGTACCCACAGCGCTGCTCTGTGTCCATTCCTGCACTCACCCCATCCATGCTCAGCCATTCCATCCATACTCAGCCATCCCCATCCATGCTCAGCCATCCATACTCAGCTATCCCCACCCATACTCTGCCATCCCCATCCATACTCAGCCATTCCATCCATACACAGCCATCTCCATCCATACACAGCCATCTCTATCCATACACAGCCATCTCCATCCATGCTTAGCCATCCCCATCCATACTCACCCATCCCCATCCATACTCACCCATCCCCATCCTTACTCACCCATCCCCAACCATGCTCAGCCATCCCCATCCATGAGCAGCCATCCCCATCCCTACTCATCCATCCCTATCCACGGCTCATCCATCCCTATCCATGGCTCATCCATCCCCATTCATGGCACATCAGTTCTCATCCGTGCCACATCAATGCCACTACAGTGTTCATCAGTGCCACTACAGTACCCATCAGTGCCACTACAGTACCCATCAGTGCCACTACAGTGTCTCACAAAAGTATAATAGGTAGTCAAATTAGATTTGAAATGTATGCCCCTAGAACACCTGATGGTGCTCCCTGCATGATGGGCCTCTGTATGTGGCCAGGCTGTGGAAAAGTCTCACACATGTGGTATCGCCATACTCAGGAGGAGTAGCAGAATATATTTTGGGGTGTAATTTTTGCTATGTACATGCTATGTGTTAAAAATATCTTATACATAGACAACTTTCTGTAAAAAAATGCGTTTTCATTTTCTTTCCACATTTTACAAAACCGTGTGGAAAAAAATGACATGTTCAAAAGACTCATTGTTAGGGTTGCCACCTCATCCCTTTAAAACCGAACACATATTAATTACACAGGTTCTGTGGATGATTAAGGTGGTAATTAACCGCTTGCCGACCGCTGATCGGCAATTGACGGCGACAAGGTGGCTCGTGAGCGCAAATCGCCGTCATACGACGGCGGCCGCGCTCACGAGCCTAGTGAGCGCGCGCGCTCACTGTGTTCGGGGAGGGCCAGGGAGCGGGTGCGGCGGCTTCGATTGCCGCCGGCTACCCGCGATGGCCCCCCCGGAGCGAAGGAGCGGAGGTCCATGTATGTAAACACGGACCTCCGCTCTGTGTGAGGGGGAAGGGATGTGATCACAGCCTTCCTGTATACGAAGGCTGTGACCACTTCCCTTCCCCAGCTAGGGCAGTCCCCCTACAGTAAGAACACGCCCAGGGAACACAGTTAACCCTTAGAGCGCCCCCTGCAGGTTAACCCCTTCACTGCCAATGACATTTACACAGTAATCAGTGCATTTTTATAGCACTGATCGCTGTATAAATGCCAATGGTCCCAAAAAAGTGTCAAAATAGTCCGACATGTCCGCTGAAATATCGTAGTACCGCTAAAAATCGCAGATCGCCGCCATTACTAGTAAAAAAAAAAAATAATAATAAAAACCCCAAAAATGAATTCTCATCATCCGTAAACGCGACCACTTTTGCGCAAACCAATCAATAACCGCAGATTGCGATTTTTTTTATCGCAAATATGAGGAAGAATATAAATCGGCCAAAAACGGTGAAAAAAAATGTTTTTTTATATTTTTTTTTTGGATTTGTATTTTAGGAAAAAGTAAGAAATTTGGGTTTTTTATGCAAAATGGTCGCTCTTCTTTTGTTTATAGCGGCGATCAGAAATGACGCAGAGAGGATCAAATACCACCAAAAGAAAGCTCTATTTGTGAGAAAAAAAGGACGCAAATTTCGTTTGGGTACAACGTCGCACGACCGCGCAATTGTCAGTTAAAGCGACGCATCGCCGAATCGCAAAAAGGGCTCCGGTCCTAAAGTAGCAAATCCTTCCGGGGCTGAAGTGGTTAAACTCACTTGGTGCCTTATCTGTATTGAATTAGCTGCAGAACCTGTGTAATTCATATGTGTTCGGGTTTAAAGGGATGAGGTGGCAACTCTACTCGTTATGCCTCCTAGAATATACGGTGGGGTGTTTGCTTTCCAAAATGGGGTCATTTTTTGGGCGTTTCGGTTGTCCTGGTGCTCCAGGTCCTTCAAAAGTGCAAGAGGTAAGCAAGAAATTAAATGTGTCATTTACAGTCAGGTCCATAAATATTGGGACATCGACACAATTCTAATGTTTTTGGCTCTATACACCTATAAAACAGAGTAGTATTCAGCGCAAAATAAAATAAAACACTAAAAATGACACACAGCAAGCTGAACACTAATGGGAAATCCACAACACCATTCAACAACATATATATCTTATAAAGTGCAGCGCTATGATCATCAAATGAACATTTTACATAAAGTCCATATAAATGTCCTTAAGATGATGAAATTGCTCCTTGTATGTCTTACAAACGACATGTATTGCCGTTCAACTTATACCTACAGGTTAGAAAGCAGCCAGAAAAATATCTCCCTTCTAGGGCAACAGTCTTTGCATGAATCCTGCAGATCAGTCCTGTGTCCTCGGTGTACATATAAAAGAAAAAATAAAAATGCATCTAATGCTCTCTGTACGAGTGTAGATCTATGAATAATAAGGAGATAGTCCCTCTGGTGCCACAGGAAAGAGAAAACAGACACAGGTGTGCAAAGCAGGGTCCTCCACCAATCACAAACACACTGCCTCTCACCTTCCCTCCAGGACCACAAGGCCCATAATGCACCTTCCTCCAAAGAGGACTACAGATGGTTACAATCCCAGCTGGGCTCCAGGCTTGCTTCAACCAACAGTAAACTCACACATAGATAAAAAGAGATGCCACATCTAATGCTCTCTATTTAAACATATCTTTAATATAAAAGGATTTGAAAAGCTACTCACATAAAAAGCACTCAATCCGAGTGCAGGAATGAAAGCGTGATCAACACGATGTGAAGACATGCAGTGATGACAAC
This sequence comes from Glandirana rugosa, assembly GCA_018402905.1. Taxonomy (NCBI): domain Eukaryota; kingdom Metazoa; phylum Chordata; class Amphibia; order Anura; family Ranidae; genus Glandirana; species Glandirana rugosa. The sequence continues at coordinate 360,768 of BLSH010392819.1, forward strand.
AAGATGGCCGCGGGTAATGTCAGACGCCGCTCCTCCACGTACGCGTTACGTCCTGGGTGGGACTTCCTCAGCGCGGGAGCATGGTTGCGGCCATCTTGGTGTCATCACTGCATTTCTTCACATCGTGTTGATCACGCTTTCATTCCTGCACTCGGATTGAGTGCTTTTTATGTGAGTGGCTTTTCAAATCCTTTTATATTAAAGATATGTTTAACCACTTCCCGACCGCGCGCCGTGTTTTCACGGCAGCAGTCGGGATGCTGAGCACGAATCGCCATAAAAAGGCAGCGATATGCGAACAGCCACTAGGGGGCGCGCGCCCGCCGGCGGCGGCGCGCACGCACTCCTGAGGAGTGTGCCCACAGCTCGGGCGGACCCGATGTCCGCCGGCGAGCCGCGATGAGCGGCCACAGGGAAAGAACGGGGAACCGCCGATGTAAACACGGCGGTTCCCCGCTCTGTTAGTAGGGGCATGAGTGATCTACTGATCCCTGTCACTGGTATCCGTTAGATCTCTCATGCCCATGTAGCCCAACCCCCCCACAGTAAGAACACACCCAGGGAACACAGTTAATCCCTAGCTCTCCCCCCAGGTTAACCCCTTCACTGCCAATGACATTTATACAGTAATCAGTGGATATTTAAATTTCTGATCGCTGAATAAATGTCATTGGTCCCAAAAAAAGTGTCAAAAATGTCCGATATGTCCACTGTAATATCGCAGTACCGCTAAAAATCGCAGATCGCCGCCATTACTAGTAAAAAATAAAAATAAAATAAAAACCCCAGAAATGAATTCTCATCATCCGTAAACGCGGCCACTTTTGCGCAAACCAATCAATAAACGCCAATTGCGATTTTTTTTTTTTTATCACAAATATGAGGAATTATATAAATCGGCCAAAAAACGGTGAAAAAACTGTTTTTTTATATTTTTTTTTTGGATTTGAATTTTAGCAAAAAGTAAGAAATGTGGGTTTTTTTTGCAAAATGGTTGCTCTTCTTTTGTTTATAGCGGCGATCAGAAATAACGCAGAGGTGATCAAATACCACCAAAAGAAAGCTCTATTTGTGGGGAAAAAAAGGACGTAAATTTTGTTTGGGTGCAACGTCGCACGACCGCGCAATTGTCAGTTAAAGCGTCGCAGCGCCGAATCGCAAAAAGTGCTCTGGTCCTAAAGCTGGAAAACCTTCCGGTTGGTAAGTGGTTAAATAGAGAGCATTAGATGTGGCATCTCTTTTTATCTATGTGTGAGTTTACCGTTGGTTGAAGCAAGCCTGGAGCCCAGCTGGGATTGTAACCATCTGTAGTCCTCTTTGGAGGAAGGTGCATTATGGGCCTTGTGGTCCTGGAGGGAAGGTGAGAGGCAGTGTGTTTGTGATTGGTGGAGGACCCTGCTTTACACACCTGTGTCTGTTTTCTCTTTCCTGTGGCACCAGAGGGACTATCTCCTTACTATTCATAGATCTACACTCGTACAGAGAGCATTAGATGCATTTTTATTTTTTCTTTTATATGTACACCGAGGACACAGGACTGATCTGCAGGATTCATGCAAAGACTGTTGCCCTAGAAGGGAGATATTTTTCTGGCTGCTTTCTAACCTGTAGGTATAAGTTGAACGGCAATACATGTCGTTTGTAAGACATACAAGGAGCAATTTCATCATCTTAAGGACATTTATATGGACTTTATGTAAAATGTTCATTTGCTGATCATAGCGCTGCACTTTATAAGATATATATGGCTCTATACGCCACCACAATGGATTTGAAATGAAACAAACAAGATGTGCTTTAACTGCAGACTTTCAGCTTTAACCACTTAAGGACCGGAAGGATTTCCAGCTTTAGGACTGGAGCCCTTTTTGCGATTCGGCCTTGCTTTGCTTTAACTGACAATTGTGCGGTCGTGCGACGTTGTACCAAAACTAAATTTGCGTCCTTTTTTTCCCACAAATAGAGCTTTCTTTTGGTGGTATTTGATCACCGCTGCGTCATTTCTGATCGCCGCTATAAACAAAAGAAGAGCGACAATTTTGCAAAAAAAAACTAATTTCTTACTTTTTGCTAAAATACAAATCCAAAAAAAAAAAATATAAAAAAACATTTTTTTTCACCGTTTTTGGCCGATTTATATTCTTCCTCATATTTGCGATAAAAAAAATCGCAATCAGCGTTTATTGATTGGTTTGCGCAAAAGTGGTCGCGTTTACGGATGATGAGAATTCATTTTTGGGGTTTTTATTTATTTATTTTTTTTTTACTAATAATGGCGGCGATCTGCGATTTTTAGCAGTACTGCGATATTGCAGCGGACATGTCGGAACATTTTGACACTTTTTTGGGACCATTGGCATTTATACAGCGATCAGTGCTATAAAAATGCACTGATTACTGTGTAAATGTCATTGGCAGTGAAGGGGTTAACCTGCAGGGGGCGCTCTAAGGGTTAACTATGTTCCCTGGGCGTGTTCTAACTGTGTGGGGACTGTACTATCTGGGGAAGGGAAGTGGTCACAGCCTTCACGTACAGGAAGGCTGTGATCACAGCCCTTCCCCCTCACACAGAGCGGAGGTCCGTGTTTACTTACACGGACCTCCGCTCCTTCACTCCGGGGGGGGGGCATCGCGGGTGGCCAGCGGCAATCGAAGCCGCCACACCCGCTCCCTGGCCCTCCCCGGACACAGTGAGCGCGCGGGCGCGCCTCCGGCGGCGCGCGCACGCTCACTGTGCGCGATCTGGCGGCCGCCGTCATATGACGGCGATTTGCCTTACAGCGCCACTTTGCCGCCGCCAATTGCCGATTGACGGTCGGCAAGTGGTTAATGAGGGAATTTACATCCAAATCAGGTGAACGGTGTAGGAATTGCAACAGTTTGTATATGTGCCTCCCGCTTTTTAAGGGACCAAAAGTAATGGGACAATTGGCTGCTCAGCTGTTCCATGGCCAGGTGTGTGTTATTCCCTCATTATCCCATTTACAAAGAGCATATAAAAGGTCTACAGTTCATTTCAAGTGTGCTATTTGCATTTGGAATCTGTTGCTATCAAATCTCAATATGAGATCCAAAGAGTTGTCATTATCAGTGAAGCAAGCCATTATTAGGCTGAAAAAAAAACAAAACAAACCCATCAGAGAGATAGCAAAAACATTAGGTGTAGCCAACTGTTTGGAACATCCTTAAAAAGAAAGAATGCATCAGTGAGCTCAGCAACACCAAAAGACCCGGAAGACCATGGAAAACAACTGTGGTGGGTGACTGAAGAATTATTTCCCTGGTGAAGAAAACACCCTTCACAACAGTTGGCCAGATCAAGAACACTTTCCAGGAGGTAGGTGTATGTGTGTCAAAGTCAACAATCAAGAGAAGACTGCAACAGAGTGAATACAGAGGGTTCACCACAAGATGTAAACCATTGGTGAGCCTCAAAAACAGGAAGGCCAGATTAGAGTTTGCCAAACAACATCTAAAAAAGCCTTCACATTTCTGGAACAACATCCTATGGACAGATGAGACCAAGATCAACTTGTACCAGAGTGATGGGAAGAGAAGAGTATGGAGAAGGAAAGGAACTGCTCATGATCCAAAGCATATCACCTCATTAGTGAAGCATGGTGGTGGTAGTGTCATGGCGTGGGCATGTATGGCTGACAATGGAACTGGTTCTCTTGTATTTATTGATGATGTGACTGCTGACAAAAGCAGCAGCATGAATTCTGAAGTGTTTCGGGCAATATTATTTGCTCATATTCAGCCAAATGCGCTTCACAGTGCAGATGGACAATGACCCGAAGCATACTGCGAAAGCAACCAAAGAGTTTTTTAAGGGAAAGAAGTGGAATGTTATGCAATGGCTGAGTCAATCACCTGACCTGAATCCGATTGAGCATGCATTTCACTTGCTGAAGACAAAACTGAAGGGAAAATGCCCCAAGAACAAGCAGGAACTGAAGATAGATGCAGTAGAGGCCTGGCAGAGCATCACCACGGATGAAACCCAGAGTCTGGTGATGTCTATGCATTCCAGACTTCAGGCTATAATTGACTGCAAAGGATTTGCAACCAAGTATTAAAAAGTGAACGTTTGATTTATGATTGTTAATCTGTCCCATTACTTTTTGTCCCTTAAAAAGTGGGAGGCACATATACAAACTGTTGTAATTCCTACACCGTTCACCTGATTTGGATGTAAATACCCTCAAATTAAAGCTGAAAGTCTGCAGTTAAAGCACATCTTGTTTGTTTCATTTCAAATCCATTGTGGTGGAGTATAGAGCCAAAAAGATTAGAATTGTGTAGATGTCCCAATATTTATGGACCTGACTATATTTCCCTAGAACACCTGATGGTGCTCCCTGCATGTTGGGCCTCTGTATGTGGCCACACTGTCTAAAAGTCTCACACATGTGGTATTGCCATACTCAGGAGGAGTAGCAGAATGTGTTTTGGGGTGTAATTTGTGGTATGCATATGCTGTGTGTGAGAAATAACCTGTTAATATGACAATTTTGTGAAAAAAAATCTTCATTTTGCAAAGAATTGTGGAAAAAAATGATGTCTTCAAAAAACTCACCATGCCTCTTACTTAATACATTGGAATGTCTACTTACCAAAAAGGGGTAATTTGGGGGGCATTTGTACTTTCTTGGCTTGTTATTGCTTGTAAGAGCTGGTTCACACTATAGCGACTTGGGATCTGACTTGTGTCGCCTCAAGTCGTCCCAAGTCGCTTGACAGAAGAAATCCTATTGAAGTGAATGGGAGCGGTCTTAATGTCCACTACTGCAGTCACTGCGACTTCAGAAAAGGTTCCTGTACTACTTCAAGGCGACTTCTATCCGACTTGTGCCCATAGAATTTAATGGAAGTCGCCTCCAAGTCGGAGCCCCAATTATATTCAAGCGACTTTACATTTATATCATGCAAGGCTATTTAAAAGTACCTGAACATCTTTAAACAAAAATATGGGGAGTCCATCATACTAAATGGCCATAGAGTGCTTAGCCCACTACTGTGTCAAAGTCCCCCAACTGGGGGTCCTACATTAACCATAGAATGGGAGATTCTGTCTCTTAACCATGGGAGCATACACTCCTCCTAATGGGAGAACTAGAGAACTCTTCCTATGAACTCAGGTGGACACTGATTAGAGGTCATCATGAAGAGGTGGGGTTCCTCTTCATGATTCATGCAAAGTCTTGCTGAAGTCGCATTCAAATCGCCTAAAAGTCGCGTCTAAAGTCGGATCGCCCCGTGTGAACCGACTCTTAGACCCCATTCACACCTGAGCGTTTTGTAGCTTGAATATGGTTGAAGCCTGAAGCTACAAAACGCTGGTGGAGAAAAAATCAATGATTCTCTATGGAGATGGTTCACATCTCCACTCAAAAACGCCTGAAGCTCAAACAAGTTCCGGAGGTATTTTTGTCTCGCGGATCGGGCATATTTGGGCGTTTCTGGAGCATTTGTATTGCCATAGATATCAATGGAAAAGCGTCAGTCGCGCATATTAGCGAGACTTGCGCTTCTTTGGGCGTTTGCAAATGCGCAAATACACGCGACAAAAACGCGCAACAAAAAGCTTGAAAAACACCCCAAAACACTACACTCAGGTATGAATGCAGCCTGAGGGTCTCAAGAAATGAGATAGGCTGTCAGTACATCAGGTGTGATCAATTTTCAGTGATTGGCACCATAGCTTGTAGACTCTATGGCCTCATACACATCAATAGACTTTTTTTAAAAATAAATCAGTCCTCTGCTATTTTTCAACCTAAAAACGCCGGCGTCAAAAAACACCGGTTAACGCCGGTATGGCGTTAGTGAGCGTTTTGCTGATTAGCGTCAAAAAACACCAAAACGCTACAGCCTCAGAACGCACTGATCCTGCGTTCTATAAACAGCTCACTAACGCCGACGCCCTCTACTGCTCACAAATGCCAGCGTTTTTAGAGGGCCAATGAATAACATGGAGGGCTGCAAAAAACGCCCCTTAACGTGGCGTCAAAAAACGCATGTGTGTATGAGGCCTATAACTTTCACAAAGACCACATAATATACACTCATTTGGGTTACTTTTATCAAAGATATGTAGCCGTGTAAGTTTTGGCCAAAATTTATGAAGAAAAATTACTAATTTGCAAAATTTTATACCGGAAACAAAGAAAAATGCATTTTTTTTTTTTACAAAATTTTCTGTCTTTTTTAATTTTAGAGCAAAAAATAAAAATCCCAGAGAACCACCAAAAGAAAGCTCTATTTCCTGGACCTCCCCATGTCAGCCTACTACGGGTCAGCTCCGCCCCCTCTGACCCCTCCAGGACCACCTCTTTCTTAGCCCATAAAGGGCGGCTGTCTGCCCCACATCAATGTTCGTTCTTTTTTCGTCCTCGCTCCGGACACCATCTTTTTTTTTTTTTTTTTTCCTGTTCATGGCTTGGGACGGAGGCTTGCCGGGCAATTCCCCTCAGGGACAAGGCCCTTAAATAGGGGTTCCCTTGAGGTAAGGGGTAGAGTAATTATTTGAGCAGTTTAAATAACTGTGATATGCCGGCAAAGTCTGTAACAGTATAAATTACTGTATACTCCTTCGGGCGGAAAACTCTACGTGGGGCCCGAATCAACGGAAATAACAGTATAAAATACTGTCTACTGTAACTATGGAGATAACAGTATAAATTACTGTCTACTATTCCATCGGACACAACAGTATAAATTACTGTCTACTGTACCAATCGGATACAACAGTATAAATTACTGTCTACTGTACCATCGGATACAACAGTATAAATTACTGTCTACGGTACCATCGGGCACAGCAGTATAGATTACTGTCTACGGTAATGGCGAAGAGTACCACAACTTTGGAGACAACAGTATGTTTGTGTGAAAAAGGACAAAAATTTCATATGGGTACAGTGTTGCATGACTGAGTAATTGTCATTGAAAATTTGAGAGCACTGCCTAGCAGTGTTAATTTAGTCAACGAGAACGTTTTCGTCAAAGATTTCATCAGCGGCATTTTTACAGTGACGAAAACGAAACGAAAAGTACAGCACATTTTCGCCCACTGACGAAAACTGTGATGAAAATCAGATCCATTTTCGTTACCGAATGAAAATGAGACGAAAATAAGAGGCAGGGATGTTTACCCTAGTGAACTAACTTTCGGTGTTTCACAGAGCTCTGCCTACTTCCGCAATCTGTTCCCAGCAAGCGCACCGTGATGAGACGACTGCCAGTGCCAGAGACATGAGAGTGAGTGAGAGCAGTGCAGTGCTGTGCATTACAGGCCAGCCAGGCTGAGGCCTCCCGAGTCCCGACTCCTGATGAGACAACCGCGCCGCCAGATGCCCAGAGCAGACCAGACTGGGAGTGTACAGTAATTGTGGTCACAATTACAGCAGGCCTGAGGCCTCCCCTCAGACCACCGTCTGTCCAGAGCACACTGTGCAACTGTGCATTACATGCCTCTAGTCCTCTGACCACTGGCAGTGGCATCCAGGGCACTGTGGATTACAGGCCTCCTCAGACCACCGTCCAGAGCACTATGCAGGCAGTACAGGCCTCCTCAGACCACCGTCCAGAGCACTATGCAGGCAGTACAGGCCTCCTCAGAGGCTTTCGTTAAGAACAGTCTTATCTACGTACATTTTTTAACAAACTCTCTTGCAGTCAGATTGCATACCTTTTGTTATTCTGAAGTAATAGCGGTTTGTTTGTTTGTCATGTTGTGCACTTAAGGCCCGTACACACGGTACAATAATTGGCCAACAATGGTTGTCCAACAGCCTGTTGTCCGATAATCCGACCGTTAGTACGCATGATCCAACAGCCAATTTTCAATTGTTGGCCAACAGAAGTTGGCTGACAAGACTAGAAAACTTTTGTTGGACAACAAGGCATTGGCCAATTGTTGGTTCATATATACAGAAGTTGGCCCAACAAAAAGTTGGACGTGCAAACACGCATGCTCGGAATCCAGGAAGTGTTCAGTCGTGTAAACCTACGTTCCTAATTCACAAATCACATTCACCTGAACCTCCTCATTATACGCTCGTAACACGTCACTACGTTCAGCTTTGTTAGCCGATTACTTGACTAACGTTGGTACGCTAAACAAGACTGCCAATAGCCGATTTGGACAAAAGTTGGACGTTCAGTTGTCCAACAATCTGCGCGTGTGTATGAGGCTTTAGTCACTGAATCTTAATGGGAGTGATTTCATAATATCTCTCAGCTGCTGTTTTCCCAGAATTCAAATATCTCACCAAAATATATATAGAGGGATGTGGTCACTGGAAGGGGCACTGTCAATAATGTTCACACGGCGCTGGGAGCCTAAAGGCTTAAGGCCAGCCCTTACAGCTGACTGTGTGGGGTGAGAGAGAAAGTAAAAGCAGAATAACTTTATTTTTTCCCCCTTATTCAACCCCACAGATACATAAAACCTCCAATGACAGGCCAAGTCAAGCCAGTGCGCCACCACAGCAAACTATTTGCACTACTCTTTTAAGTGCTTCAAAACTGACTCTAAGGAACAACAGGCCACTGAGGCCAGGGAGAAGGCAATAGCAAAATGGATTGTGTGCACCGTATTACCAGTCAGACTGGTCTGCTGCTCTATGCTGCCTGTTTGTGGAGATGCTCTGCCTGAGTCTTTTGCGGCATTTTGAAAGAAACCGAAAGACTGGCTTCTTTGATGTAGATGGTGCTTTTTCCACTTCCTGTGATTTTTCTTACACATCATCTTCAGAGTCAGACAGATCCTCATTTTGTAAGCGAGGCAATGTGGATTTATAATCCTCTGCCTTCTTAAGCAGTTCCTGAATATTCTCATCCGCCACATCAACAAGGGTTTTCACAGACCGCAGAATTGTAAAAAAAAAAAAAAACAAGCAGCTGCTGCAAGCACTGGTGACTGGCGAGAACATTTCATCAGTTACTTGAACCTAAGAATGAATAAAGCAAAATGTTGGTTCACATTCGCTTTAATTTTTTGTGCAATTGTGGCACAGTCTTGGTAGCTAGTGTTCTGTTTAAAGTCCTCAAGGTGGCTGAGTAGAGTGTAGATACAAGAGGGACATGGACATGGTGCCACTCTGGAGGGTTTTAGTTTGTTGCGCTCTGCAAAAGGCAGCAGTAGGTCATACAATGATGTGAGTTTTTTTCCATTTAACTGGAGAGCAAGTTGTGTCCCATCCTATGTTATCTGTGATTTGCCAGAACAACTTTTTCATTTTGAGGAGTCTTTTGATCATGTTGAATGTACTGGTAGTATTACTTGACCAGCCTGTGGGCCAGTCACTTTAAAGAGTAAGGCCACAGTGCTCCAATATCTTCCGTGTTGCAATGGAATGGAAGACTTGAAGACGTTCACTATTGATCTTGCTTTATCAAAGAACCTTTTAACACTTGCCTTCATGCACCAGACAAGATCACAAACGATGTCCGGCCCAACATCTTATGGGAATAGTTTTACGAGATACAAATAAAGTGCAAAAATAACAAAGATACTCCAGTAGAGCAGACAGCCCCAAGATCATTAATTTCATATCCATTTTATAACTGACTGTAGTGTCATCATGTAGAAGAATAATAAAAATGGCTCACCGCAGATCATTAATTTTGGACTCACAATCACTTTCTGTCATGGGGGGGGGGGGGTCTTCCTCCCTAGAGCTGGGTGTTTCTTCTGCTGCTGCTGCTGTGGTTTGTTTACATGCTGCCACCATATTACTCCTATTGTCTGTTATAACGCTTAGGATCTTCCTCTATGGCAGGGATATGCAATTAGCGGACCTCCAGCTGTTGCAAAACTACAAGTCCCATTATGCCTCTGCCTCTGGGTTTCATGCTTGTGGCTGTCAAAGTCTTGCTATGCCTCATGGGATTTGTAGTTCTGCAACATCTGGAGGTCCGTTAATTGCATATCCATGCTCTATGGTATGTCCCACTCATGCAAGCATTTGTCCATACAGTGCTTTAATTGTCTGTGCAGTGTGTGGGTGCCTGGGTGGACTTTGGGTTACTTGTTCTCAACAGAAAAGTATCATGCACATATAGCAAGGAATGAAGCTGTGTGACTCAAAAAAGCAATATTTTTGTAACAAAAGACTTTATATAACGGCTAAATCTGTGTAGTTTGTTCAAACCATAAATAATAACATAATATTAGGTGTTTTCTTTTACTCCAGGAGTGTATAATGAGTTTTAAAATTGCTTAAATAATTCATTATTTAACTAAACACATTAGATGTTATTTAACTAAAATGATTTTAGTCGACTAAAATGTACTAGAGATTTTTAGTCGACTAAAATGTAGGAGCTTTTAATCGACTAAAATGTACTGGAGATTTAAGGCCTGTACACACGGTCCAATTATCGGCCAACAGCAGTCATCCAACAACCTGTTGGCCGATAATCAGACCGTTAGTGCTCACGATTCGACAGTCGATTTCCAACTGTCGTCCAACAGAAGTTGGCTGACAAGACTAGAAAACTTGGCGTTGGCCAATAAAAAGTTGGAAGTGCAACACGCATGCTCGGAATCCAGGAAGTGTTTGGTCGTGTAAAGGTGTGTTCCTAATTCACAAATCACATTCACCTGAACTTCCTCTTTATACGCTAGTAACACGTCACTACGTTCGGCTTTGTTGGCTGATTACTTGACTACCATCAGTACGCTAGACAAAACCACCAACAGCCAAATTGGGCAAAAGTTGGACGTTCGGTTGTCCAACAATCTGTGCGTGTGCACAAGGCTTTAGTCAACTAAATACGACTAAAACTAAAAGAAGACTAAAATTGACTAAAACTAAAATGCCATTTTAGTCCTAAGACTAAGACTAAAACTAAATCGAAATTTGCTGTCAAAATTAACACTGGTGCCTAATGGGTAAGTGGTTAACTCAGCAAATGAGTTGGCTGAAGGAATGTAGTTGCTATGGGTAACCGTGAACTGGTGGGAATGTAATAGCAGCTAGACAGCAAGGAATGATACCAGGCATGGGTAACAGGTCATCCGGTAGCGAGGGGGTCGGTGCTTTAGCTCCTTCCCTAGCAGTCGGTTCTCCAAACGTTATTGGGACCAAATCTGCAGTACAGAGACCCCATGGACCTAGCCTCATACAACGGAAGAGTTGAAGGAGTTAATAAGTGCATGGTCATTGGGAGTGAGGTGGCAAAGGAAAGCTGAACTGGTGTAGTGGGACATGGGCTCTGCAGTGTCCCCATCCGAATGCTGCATTCTGGAAGATAAGGTGTTCAGCGAAACATGACAAAGTGCTTCACAGAACTGTACACAGCTGCATACAGTGTACGTCTGATCTCTAAGTCAGGGTTCCACCTTAGACCCCTTTCCCACTTAGGTGCATTTTAGCACTAAAAATAGCGCCCGAAAAGCACTTTCAAAGTGCTTCCCAAGCATCTCAATGGATGCTTTCACACAGGGGTGGTGCGCTAGCATGGCGTTGAGAAAAGTCCTGCAAGCAGCATTTTTGGAGCATGTTTGGGGCACTTTAAAAAGCGCTTCAAAAACACCCATCTCCATTGAAATGAATGGGAAGCGCTTTAAAAGCGCCTGAAAAGCGCCTGAAAACCGCCTTAGTGTTGACTTTCACATGAATGCTGCCCCGCCTGGTGTTGGGCATTGGTGAGCGCGTACACGAGAGGCACCCCCCACGTGCAGAGAGAGTAGGCCCAGCCCACACACTGTCACACTGCTCACGGTTTATACTGTCTGGATGTGAGCTCAGATTGTTACTCAGTTCTCCTGTATGGACAGTGCTATGCACAGCTTGAAATTGAAAGTTCTGAGTATACACGTGCAGTATACAGGGCCGGACTGGCCATAGGGCAGACCGGGCATTTGCTCGGTGGGCCGGGGCCACCAGCTCCATGGCCTGTTGATGTCCAGGACGCACAGCGGGAGGTAAGCGCCAACCGCGGCCTGGACAGGGTTAACACAGGCCACGGCCGCAGCTCACCTACCGCAATGTGGCCGTGATTGTGTCTTCTCCGGCGGAATTACGAGCGGCTGCATGGACTGAGCTGTGTGTGTCACACACACACAGCTCAGCCTCAGAGCCGATGATGACAGTTCCGCTCTCCTCTCTGCTCGGATGGACTGCTCCTCATCCCGCCCCTCTACCCCCGTGTCTGCCCTGCCCACACTCCCCGAGGATGTGTGGGCGGGAAGTTTGAAAACAGAAGAGGAGAGCTGCAGACAGCGTGTGCCTGAGCCTCCATTCCTGGGGTGAGTAAGCTCACCCTCTCTCCTGCCTCCCAGTGTACAGAACAAATTTAAGGGGTGCTGTGTGGACTCTGATGTAAGAGGGGGGCTTTGGTGAGCAGAGACCCCCTTACATCAGAGTTCCCCTTTACACCAGAGTCCGCACTACCCCCCTTAAATCAGGGATCTCAACACCACTTTCCATCAGATCCCTCTTAAATCAGGGTTCCCCTTTACATTAGAGTCCACATAGCTCTCCCTTACAGTAAATGGAAATTCTGCAGACTATACGGGGGGTCTGTGCGGACTCTGATGTAAGGGGAGCTTTGTGCGGACTCTGATGTAAGGGGTCTGTGTGGACTCTGATGTGAGGGGTCTGTGCGAACTCTGATGTAAGGGGTCTGTGCGGGCTCTGATGTAAGGGGTCTGTGCGGCCTCTGATGTAAGGGGTCTGTGCGGACCCTGATGTAAGGGGGGGTTTGTGCGGACTCTGATGTAAGGGGGGTCTGTGCGGACTCTGATGTAAGGGGGTCTATGCAGACTTTGACGTAGAGGGGTCTGTGCGGACTCTGATGTAAGGGGTCTGTGCGGACTCTGATGTAAGGGGGGGCTTTGTGCAGACACTGATGTAAGGGGGTCTATGCAGACTCTGATGTAAGGGGGTC
>BLSH010392819.1:375486-407701 GCA_018402905.1 Glandirana rugosa
TACACATTGTTTATTAGGTATTATTTATTACAGGCATTTTTAGGCATTTTACAGGCATGTTCAGGCATTATTATTTAGTTACATATTTTCGGTCGATTTTGTAATTACTTTAACCATTTTGATCTCTTCTATTACTCCATCACCGCATTCTTGATATTTGAGTATATTTTATAATATAGTTTCTTACGGGCATTTTTAGGCATTTTATAGGTGTTCTTAGTCATTATTACAATTACCCACTTATATATATACGGGAGATTTTATGTCCAGATTTTTACTGAATCATCCTTTTTGAGTTTTAATTATATCCTACGTTTTGCTTGATATAGATTTGTTTGGTATTTTAACCCACGAACACTCACATACATTCACAGACTTTTATTGATAGGCGGAAATGTTTTTCTGTCATCCTTTTGCCAATATTTCATCCTTGTTTCTCCTATATTAATTTTGAGTTTTTCCTACTAAGTCATTTTTAGACCTGTATTTTAGAGGGCATATATATATTCACCCATTAACATTATTACTGATTCTTGTGGATATTTTACGGATTTTTACGGGCATTCTTTGATATAATATTTTATATGAGTTTATAGTTCTTACGCCACTACCTCATTATCTTCTCTAGTTTTACCAATTTCATTAATGTTTTAGCTGGCTTTTATACATTGATTTATTATTACGGACTTGTACGGACATTTTACGGATTTTTACGGACATTATTTATTATGGATTATTTGTTACACATACTTTAGTGGTATTGGATATTCCATCAATTTTGGGTTGCTACCCTATACCTATTGATAGGCAGCGCCATTCCTACACCACTGCTACTTTTTTGTTGTTTCCCCATTGGGAAATTCATAGGAAGGCAGCAGTCTCACTGTGTTTCTTATTAGTCGTAAGCGCAGGAATCCTCCTCACTTAGGGGGTGGGATGAGCTGGAGATCTCCACAGTGAGCAGAGTAAAAGGGGGCACTGTGATTACAGAGAAAAGGATGGGGCATGGTTGCAGGGGCACTACACTGTAAAGGGGACTGTAATCATTACAGTGCCCCTTTACAGTGCAGTCCCTTTTATATCACAGTGTTCCCTGCACATTACAGTATGGAGGACCAACACAAGCCACCCCCGCGAATGCCTACCGACACCCCCCCCCCCCACCACCACTCCCAGTCCCTGGAAAAGTTGGCTGCTCAGTCTAAAATGCCCGTGCCTCTTTTTAGGCCCAGTCCGGGCCTGGCAGTATATAATACATATGAGTACTGTTATACATATATTTACAGAAAACTTGCCTTCACAGGATATGTACTGTACATGTACAGAATACATATACAGTATGTGCACAGGATACACTTATGTACAAGAAACACACATGTCCAGGATACATACATGTACAGAATACATATACAGTATGTGCACAGGAAACACTCATGTACAAGAAACACACATGTCCAGGATACATACATGTACAGAATACATATACAGTATGTGTACAAGAAACACATGTCCAGGATACATACATGTACAGAATACATATACAGTATGTGTACAGGATACACACATGTACAAGAAACACACATGTCCAGGATACATACATGTACAGAATACATATACAGTATGTGTACAGGATACACTCATGTACAAGAAACACACATGTCCAGGATACATACATGTACAGAATACATATGCAGTATGTGTACAGGATACACACATGTACAGGATACATACATGTACAGAATACATATACAGTATGTGTACAGGATACACACATGTACAAGAAACACACATGTCCAGGATACATACATGTACAGAATACATAAACAGTATGTGTTCAGGATACATACAGTACATGTACAGAATATATATATAAAGTATGTTTACAGGACACACGCATGTACAGGATACACACATGTCCAGGATGCACACATGTACAGAATACATATACAGTATGTGTTCAGAATACATAAAGTACATGTACAGAATATATATACAGTATGTTTACAGGACACACGCATGTACAGGATACACACATGTTCAGGATACATAAATCCACAAGATTCATACATGTACAGAACACATATACAGTATATGTACAGGATACATACATGTACAGAATACATATACAGTATATGTACAGGATACATACATGTACAGAATACATATGCAGTATGTGTACAGGATACATACATGTACAGAATACATATACTGTATATGTACAGGATACATACATGTACAGAATACATATGCAGTATGTGTACAGGATACATACATGTACAGAATACATATGCAGTATGTGTACAGGATACATACATGTACAGAATACATATACTGTATATGTACAGGATACATACATGTACAGAATACATATGCAGTATGTGTACAGGATACATACATGTACAGGATACATATACTGTATATGTACAGGATACATACATGTACATAATACATATGCAGTATGTGTACAGGATACATACATGTACAGAATACATATACAGTATGTGTACAGGATACATACATGTACAGAATACATATGCAGTATGTGTACAGGATACATAAATGTACAGAATACATATACTGTATATGTACAGGATACATACATGTACAGAATACATATGCAGTATGTGTACAGGATACATACATGTACAGAATACATATACTGTATATGTACAGGATACATACATGTACAGAATACATATGCAGTATGTGTACAGGATACATATCTGTACAGGACACATACATGTACAGGATACACACGTGTTCAGGATACATACATGTACAGAATACATATATAGTATGTATACAGGATACATACGTGTAAAGGATACATATCTGTATAGAATACACCCATATACAGGATACACACGTGTTCAGGATACATCCATGTATAGAATAAAAATATGTGTACAGGATACATCCATATACAGGATAGACACGTGTTCAGGATACATCCATGTACAGGATACATACGTGTACAGGATACACATGTGTTGAGGATACATACATGCACAGTACAGCCCAAGTGAGGACAGGTCAGTGATCTCCAGCCACCAGCACACCCGCCTGTCTGCATGGTCAGTGTGCACTTTATTTCTGGAGCAGCACATGACCAGGGTGGCTGTTTATCAGATCTCATATTTCCCCTGAAGAGATTATTCCAAATATCAGGGGAGGAAGATACAAATGTCACGGGTTCTCCTCTGATAAATTATGTCACCTGTTAATGAATGTTGTCGTTTGTTATCCAGCATAGAACACTGTATACTATAGTGTATATGGTGAGCAGGATATATCCTTTATACAGAGAGTGGGGCATATATGGTGAGGAGAGTATATCTTACAGTATCTCACAATAATGAGTACACCCCTCACATTTCTGTAAATATTTTATTATATCTTTTCATGTGACAACACTGAAGAAATGACACTTTGCTACAATGTAAAGTAGTGAGTGTACAGCTTGTATAACAGTGTAAATTTGCTGTCCCCTCAAAATAACTCAACACACAACCATTAATGTCTAAAGCGCTGGCAACAAAAGTGAGTACACCCCTAAGTGAAAATGTCCAAATCATGTGTCATGTGACTCGTTAGTGTTACAAGGTCTCAGGTGTGAATGGGGAGCAGGTGTGTTAAATTTGATGTTATCGCTCTCACTTTCTCATACTGGTCACTGGAAGTTCAACATAGCACCTCATGGCAAAGAATTCTCTGAGGATCTGAAAAAATTAATTATTGCTCTATAAAGATGGCCTAGGCTATAAGAAGATTGCCAAGACCCTGAAACTGAGCTGCAACATGGTGGCCAAGGCCATAGAGTGGTTTAATAGAGGCAAACTGTGAAATTCTGGTGAACTCCATGCCCAAGAGGGTTAAGGCAGTGCTGGAAAATAATGGTGACACTTTGGGTCCAATTTGGACATTTTCACTTAGGGATGTACTCACTTTTGTTGTCAGTGGTTTAGACATTAATGATTGTGTGTTGAGTTATTTTGAGGGGACAGCAAATTTACACTGTTATACAAGCTGTACAGTCACTACTTTACATTGCAGTGTCATTTCTTCAGTGTTGTCACATGAAAATGTCACATGAAATGTCACATGAAATGTCACATGAAAAGATAGAATAAAATATTTACAAAAATGTGAGGGGTGTACTCACTTTTGTGAGATACTGTACATAAATCATATATACAGTGAGCAGAATATATTCTATATATGGTGAGTGGGGTAAATCCTGTATATGGAAAGCAAAGTGTATCCTGTATATGGTGAGTGGAGTATATCCTTTATACAGTTGTCAGCAGGGTATATCCTCGATACAGTGAGTAGAATATTTCCTTTACAGTGAGCAGGGTATACCCTATATACAGTGAAATGGGTAGATCCTATATATGGCGAGAAAATTATTTCCTGTATGTAGCACCCTGGTCCTAAACAGGGCTGCTCACAAATTTAGTTCTGCTAGGTGGTAACTAGCCTAGCTAATTGTTAGGGTGATCCACTGACTTTCGCCCTAAACCTGAATCTGGTGCACCTCTCTCTTCTGCCAATGGGTGGCATTGCTGCCTGTGGCATTAGAATGACAAGGGCATAGTGAATTCGGGTTAGGAGTGGATAGGTTGTTTCAGCCAATTGGTAGCAAACTCTTTGGTCCCATGATCTGCTGGGAGAGCCTATTTATTTGGGAGGAGTCAGGTGATTGGGGTTCTGTGCAACCTAGATAGCTGTCTGGGTGAATGTGTGTTGTATTGCTCCCAGTTGCTAGGCCAGAAGCCTGAAGCCTATCTGGGAGCACCTGGCTGCTAGCCTGTCTGAGGCCTATCCAGGACTGAGAGAAGCAGTGCGGGGTTGGGGCTTCAGGTCAGGAGCATAACCAATTTGCAGAAGTTCAGCTGGACGAGGAACAGAATGTTGCCAGAGGTGAAGGAGAAGCAGTTGCCACATGGGACGACCACTCCTGTTACCAGAGGCAAGTGAGGAACAAGGACAGAGATAAAGGGTACAGAGTTGCCACCAAATGACAACCACTCCTGTTATCAGAGGCCAGTTCATGGAAGTCTGAAGAAGTGCCAGAGCAGCCTTTTTCACTAGCCGGGGACAGTGAAGAAGTGGGAAAGCTTCAGCAGAGGAAAGTCAGGGAACCAGCGGGTAGCATGGGTGAAGCTTGAGGAGTATACAGCAGGTTAGCTGTGAAAGAGCTCAGGGGATCCAGTGGCAGTTGGGATCTGGGAAGTCTAGAGTGAGACTGGGAGCTCAGTGTAAAGATCTACAGTAGGGTACTGTGAGATGTGAGAGAAAATCTATTACTGTGAGTTACAAGTGCAGATCTACATTGACTGTTGAAAGTTCAGTTGCTATAGGAGACAGCAGTTCTACAAAATACAGTGCACTGCATCCAACTTAAAGGTCCTCTAACTGTATCGCTGTCTGCCTATTCCTATTTTTGTCTCGCAGTCTGCCAATTGCTTTTGCATCTGCCTAAGGGTGTCCTGGTCCTAAACACTCTCTCCCCCAGTTCTTGTTAAGAGACAATAAAATCTCTTGTTGCATTCAAAAAGTGACAGGCGCCCATGTGTTCAACTTACATTACACCCACCATGACTAGCAACCTGCACCCTGAGGAGGAATGTCAGCTCTCCCTGACTCCATAGGTCACCACTAGGCCTCTAGAGGTCGGGGACCTCGCTACATACAGTATCTCACAAAAGTGAGTACACCCCTCACATTTTTGTAAATATTTTATGTTATCTTTTCATGTGACAACACTGAAGAAATGACACTTTGCTACAATGTAAAGTAGTGAGTGTACAGCTTGTATAACAGTGTAAATTTGCTGTCCCCTCAAAATAACTCAACACACAGCCATTAATGTCTAAACCGCTGGCACACAAAAGTGAGTACACCCCCAAATGAAAATGTCCAAATTGGGCCCAATTAGCCATTTTCCCTCCCCGGTAGTCATGTAACTCGTTAGTGTTACAAGGTCTCAGGGGTGAATGGGGAGCAGGTGTGTTAAATTTGGTGTTATCACTCTCACTCTCTCATACTTGTCACTGGAAGTTCAACATGGCACCTCATGGCAAATAACTCTCTGAATACAGTGGTTTAACAGAACAGGTTCCACTCAGAACAGACCTCGCCATGGTCGACCAAAGAAGTTGAGTGCATGTGCTCAGCGTCATATCCAGAGGTTGTCTTTGGGAAATAGACATATGAGTGCTGCCAGCATTGCTGCAGAGGTTGAAGGGGTGGGGGGTCAGCCTGTCCGTGCTCAGACCATACGCCATACAGTGCATCAAATTGGTCTGCATGGCTGTAGTCCCAGAAGCAAGCCTCTTCTAAAGAAACAGTTTGCCGAAGACAAGCAGACTAAGGACATGGATTACTGGAACCATGTCCTGTGGTCTGCTGAGACCAAGATAAACGTATTTGGCTCAGATGGTGTCAACCGTGTGTGGTGGCAACCAGGTGAGGAGTACAAAGACAAGTGCGTCTTGCCTACAATCAAGCATGTTGGTGGAAGTGTCATGGTCTGGGGCTGCATGAGTGCTGCCAGCACTGGGGAGCTGCAGTTCATTGAGGGAACCATGAATGCCAACATGTACTGTGACATACTGAAGCAGAGCATGATGCCCACCCTTCGGAGTATTCCAACATGATAACGACCCCAAACACACCTCCAAGATGACCACTGCCTTGCTAAAGAAGCTGAGGGTAAAGGTGATGAACTGGCCAAGCATGTCTCTAGACCGAAAACCTATTGAGCATCTGTGGTGGGGCATCCTCAAATGGAAGGTGGAGGAGCGCAAGGTCTCTAACATCCACCAGCTCCGTGATGTTGTCATGGAGGAGGGGAGGAGGACTCTAGTGGCAACCTGTGAAGCTCTGGTGAACTCCATGCCCAAGAGGGTTAAAGCAGTGCTGGAAAATAATGGCGGCCACACAAAATATTGACACATTGGGCCCAATTTGCACATTTTCACTTAGGGGTGTAGTCACTTTTGTTGCCAGCGGTTGAGACATTAATGGCTGTGCGTTGAGTTATTTTGAGGGGACAGCAAATTTACACTGTTATACAAGCTGTACACTCACTACTTTACATTGTAGCAAAGTGTCATTTCTTCAGTGTTGTCACATGAAAAGATATAATAAAATATTTACAAAAATGCGAGGGGTGTACTCATTTTTGTGAGATACTGTTGTAGCCAATGGCCCCCTTAGGGGTGGCTGGTAGTTGTGGTTCACCAGACTCTCTGCCTTCAATCACACACTTTTCCGTTCATCTCTAGTTACTGAACAGGCAGGTACTTTGTTGTTGTTTTATTGAGGGATTAAACTTGGATTATAGAGTAGGATATAGGACCATTCTATATACACCTCTGTATATACACTCCTTCTTCCTCCAGCACTGACGCTTGCTGACCATTACTCTCCCTCTCTTCCTCCAGCACTAATACTTGCTGACCGTTACACTCCTTCACTTCTCTTCTGCACAACACTTGCTTTCTTCCTGTTAGGCCTGAAGGGAAATTTATCAAGCCTCCATGACACTTCCTCTTCCACCACAGCTAGGTGGAGGCCTGCTTTACTGTTGGCAGGACCTCCAGACCACCTCTTGTGGGCAAGGGCCATGGGCTCCCAGTTGTGAAGCCACGGGCCCTCATTTGTGTAGCTAAGTACGTTTGTGCTAGCTGGGCATTGGATGAACTACTACTCCCAGCCCATCCATCTTCCAGGCCCCTCCGTCCTACCTCACTGTCCAGTGACACTCCTTCCCCTGACTGGCTCCTCCAACCTCTACAAACTGTCCACTGTCTTCTCCCAGTCTGCTCCTGGCTTCTTGTCCAGCTCCCAGGGGCTGCCACTCACTGACACTGGTGGATCCTTTAAATTGTCCTTTATGTAGCCTCTCTGCTGTTCTCTTGCTCCCTTGTGCCGCTCCAGGAACCAACTCCTCTTCCGGGCTGCACACGAGCCACCAGACCTCAAGGCCCCCCCCCAGACTGGGGGCTCCCTTCCTGGGTGAGGCCTCCACAGCACCTCTGCTACATCTCACTCTTCCACCCGACACTCTCCTCCCCCCACCTGGGAAGATCATCATATTTAAGGAGGATGGGGATTGGTCAGGGCTCCTTAACATACTTCAGAAAGTGACACCTCCTCATCCATCCCCTTTTCCAGAGCCTTCCAGGAAAAAAGGAGAGGCATATCCACGGGGTGTTCCTTCCTGCAATCTCCAGCTCTGCCTGGGCCACTCCCCCACCCAGATCAAAACATTCAGGCCTGCAGTTATTGCAAGGCCTGACTAAATTTGCCTCTCCTAGCAAAAATCCACTGCAAAAAGCACCTATTACTATGGGGGCGCTGCTCTGTATATACGGTGAGGGGGGTTTATCCTATACACAGTGAGCAGGGTTCTGTATATCTTATATACAGTGAATGAATATGTCCTACAGTATATACAGTAAGCGATATATGTTTTAAGCACAGATCACCACCTAAATGTTGTATATACTGTAAGTGTCTTCTACCTAGCATAGGGGTGTTATATCTTCTATAGATCAGTGTGGTTTGGGGTGACTATTGTTAAATGTGTTAGTGGTGTCACTCTTTCAGGTAGGTGAGTCCTGGCCAGGTTCTAACTGACAATTCTGTGCGTGTCACCTGGTTGGCACTGAAATAATTCTAAATCAATATTCAGAGCTGGGAGAGAAAAGCAGCCTTTGTTTTATGTCACATGGCCATCCTGGCACGGTAACTGACTCTCGTACAACTCCTGAGAGATTTCTAATAAAAAAATTAATAATTAATAGATGATCACCTTCATTTCTCCTTCAGTACGTACTACACCTAATGGAAAGGTAATCAAACTTCTCTGCAGGTGTAAACTGACATCTGCACAGACTGCAGACACAGCATTGACGCACAGAATAAGGTGACCACATTTTTAAAATTAATTCCGGGGACATACTTTTGCAGGGAGAGGGATATGGAGTCTATGGCGGTCGGTAGTATGTACAGGAGAGGAAGAAAAAGTGCTGCGCTGCTAAACAACTACAGATAAAAAACCAACAAACCCTCCCAAACCTATCCAACACACTAGAAAAAGTGCCTGAATACCAAATGTATAATAAATGAACTCCAATAAGGGTAAATGAGAATTAGTTTTAAATCCACAAGTGCATATTTAACCACTTGCTTACTGGGCACTTAAACCCCCCTCCTGCCCAGACCAATTTTAGGCTTTCAGCTCTGAAGCATTTTGAATGACAATTGTGCGGTCATGCGACGTTGTACCCAAACAAAAATTTTAGCTTTTTTTTGCACAAATAGAGCTTTCTTTTGGTGGTATTTAACCACTTAAGGACCGGAAGGATTTCCAGCTTTAGGACCGGAGCCCTTTTTGCGATTCGGCGCTGCGTCGCTTTAACTGACAATTGCGCGGTCGTGCGACGTTGTACCCAAACGAAATTTGCGTCCTTTTTTTCCCACAAACAGAGCTTTCTTTTGGTGGTATTTGATCCCCTCTGCGTCATTTCTGATCGCCGCTATAAACAAAAGAAGAGCGACAATTTTGCAAAAAAAAAAACAAATCTCTTACTTTTTGCTAAAATACAAATCCAAAAAAAAATATAAAAAAACATTTTTTTTCACCGTTTTTGGCCGATTTATATTCTTCCTCATATTTGCGATAAAAAAAATCGCAATCGGCATTTATTGATCGGTTTGCGCAAAAGTGGTCGCGTTTACGGATGATGAGAATTCATTTTTGGGGTTTTTATTTTTTTTTTTATTTGTTACTAGTAATGGCAGCGATCTGCGATTTTTAGCGGTACTGCGATATTTCAGCGGACATGTCGGAACATTTTGACACTTTTTTGGGACCATTGGCATTTATACAACGATCAGTGCTATAAAAATGCACTGATTACTGTGTAAATGCCATTGGCAGTGAAGGGGTTAACCTGCAGGGGGCGCTCTAAGGGTTAACTATGTTCCCTGGGCGTGTTCTAACTGTATGGGGGCTTGCCTAGCTGGGGAAGGGAAGTGGTCACAGCCTTCACGTACAGGAAGGCTGTGATCACAGCCCTTCCCCCTCACACAGAGCGGAGGTCCGTGTTTACTTACACGGACCTCCGCTCCTTCACTCCGGGGGGGGCATCGCGGGTCGCTGCACCCGCTCCCTGGCCCTCCCCGGACACAGTGAGCGCGCGGGCGCGCCTCCGGCGGCGCGCGCGCGCTCACTGTGCGCAATCTGCCGGCCGCCGTCGTATGACGGCGTTTTGCCTTACAGAGCCACTTTGCCGCCGTCAGATGCCGAAGTGGTTAATCACCTCTAGTTTTTTATTTTTTGTGCTATAAACAAACAAAGAGCGACGATTTTGAAAAAAGAACAATATTTTTTACTTTTTGCTATAATAAATATCAAAAAAAATATATAAAAAAAAATTATTCATCGGGTTTGGCCGATATATATTCTTCTACATATTTTTGGTAAAAAAAAAAAAAAAAATCGCAATTGGCTATATTGATTGGTTTGCGCAAACGTGATGGCGTCTACAAACTATGGGAATTGATTTATGGCGTTTTTATTATTATTATTTTTTTTTACTAGTAATGGCGGCGTTCTGCGATTTTTATTGGGACTTTGATATTGGGGCGGACATGTCGGACATTTTTTACACTTTTTTGGGACCAATGACTTTTATACAGCGATCAGAAATGTAAATGTCCACTGATTACTGTATAAATGTCATTTGCAGGGAAGGAGTTAACACTAAGGGGGCAGTGAAGGGGTTAACTGTGTTCCCTCATTGTGTTCTAACTGTGTGAGACGGGGCTGGCAGGGACATAACAGATCTAACTGATCCCAGTGACAGGGATCAGTAGATCTGTCATGTTCCCCTTCACAGAACGGAGAACCGCCGTGTTTACATCGGCGGTTCCCCGTTCTGCCGCTCTGACAGGTGATCGCGGGTCACAACCGGACATCGAGTCAGCCTGACCCGCGGGCACACCCACAGAGCGTGCGGCGGCCGTGCGCACCGCCGCCACCAGTGAGTGCGCGGCGGGAGCATGCACTAGGGCGGACGTCCGTGGCAATTCAGATCTGCGCTGTAGCCATCTTTCGGCTATAGTGCGGATCTAAACTGGTTAAATTAATGAAAGGAATAAAGAAAATATATGAACACTAGAGCTGCATGATTCTGGCCAATCACAATTTTTTTGCTTAGAATAAAGATCACGATTTTCTCACGATTCTCGCGGCGTAACATCTTACATATGCAAAAATATTGGGCTAACAGCACTGTTTAGTTTTTTTTGTTTGAAAGTGTAATTTTTCCAAAAAAAATGCGTTTGAAAGACCGCTGCGCAAATACCGTATGACATAAAATATTGCAACAACCGCCATCTTATTCTCTAGGGTCTCTACTAAAAAATATATCTAATGTTTGGGGGTTCTAAGTCATTTTCTAGCAGAAAATACTGGATTTTTACTTGTAAGCAGCAAATCAGAAAAGATTTAGTCTTTAAATGGTTAAACTAAACTCTTCTATACATGGAAGTTCAACACTTTGATCATTTGAAAGATAGTATCTTTTTTCTTCTTTTATCAATTTGACTTGGCTCTCTGCCCAGACTTGGCAGTCTGCCCAGATAGGAGAGACTCAAGTCGCTCTGACTTTAGAAAAAGATTCCCTGGGAGACTTCAGACGACTTGCATTGACTTCTATTAGGCTCCATTCACACCTGAGCGTTTTGAAGCTCAAATATGCCTGAAGCATGAAGCTACAAAATGCTAGAGGGGAAAAAATCAATGTTTCTGAATGGAGATGGTTCAAATCTCCACTCAAAAGCGCCTGAAGCCAAACGCCCGACGCTCAAACTACTCCCAGAGGTATTTTTGTCGCCCAAATCGGGCATATTCCGGCGTTCCTGACACTTTTCTATTGACATAGAATCAATGGAAAAGTGTCAAAACGCGTATTAGCGCGACATCGGGCATTTGCAAACGCCCGATATCGCGCTACAAAACGCTTCAAATATGCCCGAAAACGTGTCATGCAGCCTACAGTCAAGCCGCACTGAGTCGCCTGCAAGTCGGATTCCATTAACTGCACTGAAAATCGCGGTAATGCCTGATGGAGATCGCGGGGGGTGAATGGAGATCGCAATTTTATTACAATTAATCATGCAGCTCTAATGAACACCCTCCAGCCCCTCTAGTCAGCAGGCAGTGAGATTGAAAATAATCAAATATATTGATGTAACAATAATGAAATATAAGAACATTCTCAATATCACTAAATCCCAAATAAATGTGTAAACAACGAACACCCGGCTGACCATCAAATACATATGTGCAAAATTTATAAAATATTCAACAAAATATAAATATAGTAAAAATAATGTTCAATCAGTGGTGCAAATTCCTTGATGAAGTCACAAAGTGCATGACGTACCAGGTAGGATGGAAGCATGGTGAAGTCACGTCCAGTATGCATCTGGAAGCTGCCATATTGGCACATCCAGTCTCTGTATTACATGCGGGTTCTGGGTTCTTGGAGCTCTTTTATGTGAGTGCTATTTTATTGAGTTATTAAAGGGGTTGTAAACCCTCTGGGTTTTTCACCTTAATGCATTCTATGACAGTCTGACGGCGACAAAATGGTTGGATATCGCGAAACGCCATCATATGACGGCGGCTGCGATATCCCGGTTGAACAGAGCCTTTGTGTCATGTAACCTGCACTCTAGTTACCCCAGCGGACCCCCCCCCCACACCTCCAGACCACCCAACCACCCCAAATGGGAACTAGTGGTCGGATGGGGGCGCAGGGGTGAAGCCTGCCGGGGCAACCCCGAAGCTCCTCTTATGTCTTACTCGTGTCAGAGTTTTGGAGAAAGTGTTTGATAAGTATACATTAATTCTGGCCAACTACTAAAGTCGGGGAGAGTTAGTACCTACTTTATCCTCCTAAATGAATGGGGTTAATGTGGCCCTTCCTCGGTCTTCGATTGTTGGGGGAATATTGTGTCGTGGTGCTCAGGAGTACTTTGGATGTTTTAGGTAGGTCGCCTCTGGTATATGGCAAGTTAAGTGTATCTGTAGATGTACGTGGACTCAAGCTCGTTGTGAATCAGGTCAAGGTTTAATGAGTTGTTGTGAGTGAGGTGTATTTCTCTAAGGTTTTAAAGTGTTGCCAACATGCCCATATTGTTCGGAATTTGTGTGGGGTCTCGTTTGCTTGATGGATGAAATCTTCCATTTCTTCTATTTTATTGATTCTATTGAACCAATCTTGTATCGAGGGGGATTTGGTGATTGCCAGCATGTAGGAAGGGTTAATTTGGCTGCGTTTAGTAGATGCAGTGTAAGGGATTTTCTGTAAAGTTTTTGAGGGATTGAGGTATGATGCAAGAGCAGTTGTAAAGGGGAGAACTCCATCGTGTATGTGGAGATTTGAGTGGTCAAACGATGAACCTCTGTCCAGAAGGGGGTAATTTTGGGGCATGTCCACCATATGTGTAAGAAAGAGCCTACCTCTTTGGAGCAGCGCCAACACTTTGCGGGGATAGAGGGGTTAATTTTATGAAGCCTTAAGGGTGTTTTGTACCATCGTGACAGGATTTTATACCCGTTTTCTTAGGCTGATACATTAACTTTTCCCTTGTGTGTATGTGTAAGAATGTTTCCCCATTCTTCAGGGATTAAGTCTAAGTTGAGTTCCTTTTCCCACGTTTTGATGAGAGCGTTGTGTTTGATATCGATATTTGAAAAAAGGATGGTGTATATTTCTGAGATCAAATGCTTCTGCGGTGTGGACTGCATGCAGAGCCTTTCAAAGGCTGTACGTGGTCTGGAGACGTTTGTTCTGTGTTTTGGGTTATTGAGGAAATGTTTTAATTGTCGAAAAGTCCAGAAGTGGGATGGGTTGTTAGCGTTAGCCTCAAGAAACTTTTCATAGGGTATAAAATTTTTGTTATGAAAGAAAAACTCTGCTCGCAGATCTTGGTTGGCTTTAATTTCTGGTACGATGTGTGTGTTGTGGCCTGGGGGGAAGTCTGGATTATGTGATATGGGAGTGAGTGGACTGTGTAGAAGATATGTTCAGATGTTTGCAGCACGACTCTAAGGCTTTTAGTGTGACGTGGACCAATGGATGTTGTTTACAACCTTGTGGAAAGTGCATGCTTCGTAACCATGGGAGGAGGCGCAAAGGGGTTGGGGAGAAGGCTTGTTCAATTGTCACCCAGACTTTGGAGCTGGCGTGTACATGCCAGTCTACTATTCTGGTGAGTTGGCAGGCGGATTGATATTTTGAAAAATCTGGAAGTCCGATGCCACCTTTTGTTTTGGGCAGTGTCAGTCTGTCCATGCTAATTCGGGGGTGTTTGTTTGCCCAGTTCAAGCCTTTCTCAAAGAAGCAAATAATGCTTTGGGAATCATGATAGGTACAGCTTGCATGACATATAATATCCTGGGAAAGATATTCATTTTGATAGTTGCAGCTCTGCCAAACCATGAGAATAGGCCTGTAGACCACGTTTTTAGGTCGTGTTGGATAGAGCGCAGTATGGGCATGTAGTTTTAGCATAAAGGTCGGACAGACTGACTGGGAGTTGTATTCCCAGGTATGTGATGGCATCAGAGTTCCATTTGAAAGGGTAGTTTTGTTTGCATTGCTGAATGATCTGAGTGGGTAGGGAGATGTTTAATGCACTGGATTTATCAAGATTAATTTTTAGCCCTGCAATATTCTTGAAGCTGTCTAGGTCGTGGAGGAGGTTGGGTAACGTGGTGTGTGGCTCGGATAAGAAGAGCAGGACGTCGTCGGCATAGGCAGCCAGTTTGAATTCTTTATCCTTAGTTTTAATGCCTCTTATGTCGAGGTTGCTCCTAATGCTTCGGAGAAGGGAGTCAAGATGAATATTAAAGGTGAGAGGAGGCATTACTGTCTGGTCCCATTCGCGATGGGGAAGGCATCTGATAGGTGGCCGTTGACCCGCACCCTTGCCGTGGGGTTTGAGTACAATGCCAGAATATAGTGTAGCATATGTGTTCCAATTCCTAAAGCTTGTAATGTTTCTGACATGTAGTCCCAGGCCACTCTATCAAACGCCTTCTCCGCCTCCAGGGAAAGAAAAAAACCTTGTTGTTTGTTCGTCAAGATCCAGTGGTGAATACTAATTGCTTTTAGGGTATTGTCCCTGGCTTCCCTGCCTGGAACAAAGCCTATCTGGTCAAGTGATATAGACTGTGGGAGTAGAGGGAGCAATCGGTTCACTAGTATCTTGGCAAATAACTTCAGGTCCACGTTTAAAAGTGAAATCGGACGGTAATTAGGGACAATTGAGGGCTCTTTCCCGGGTTTGGGAATTACAGATATATGCGCTGATAGGAGATCGCGTGGGGGTGGGGTTCCCTGGGCTAGAGAGTTAAAAGCGGATAGAAAGTGTTTACTTAGTATGTCTATGAAGGATTTATAATACCCTGTCGTCAGGCCGTCCGGGCCAGGGGATTTCCCAGGTTTCGATTGTTTCAATGCTAAATGCAACTCTTCCAACGCAAGAGGCTTTTCTAGTTTCCTTATTTCGTCCTCTGGGATTGGGGGGGGACTGAACTTATTTAAGAAGGATCTGATTGATTCCTGTCATTGTGGGGGCGTCGGTTGTGTGGATGTGGCTTGTAGATTGTATAGTTGTTTATAGTATGCGACGAATTGTTGCGCTATGTCAGGAATTGTGACCTTTTCTCCCTTTGAGTTAGATATGGACTGAATGTTGGTGTTGGCACGTTTTGCTGCAATTGATCGGGCTAGGAGTTTGCCTGCTTTGTTCCCAAACTCATAAAACGTTTTTTGAGACAATATGAAGTTTCTCTTTGTTTTTTTATTTAGTGTACTCACTAGATCAGATCTGGTGTGGATTAGCTCTTGTGGTGTCTCATCTGCCAGGGATCTTTTATGTGCTTTTTCAAGGGTGGATATCTTTGAGAGGAGGTCAGTAATATAGGCTTGTCTGGCTTTTTTGCGTTCTGCTGTGATTACGAGGAGTTCTCCCCTTATCACGCATTTATGCGTCAACCAAATGGACATTGGGGGGACATCTTGAGTAATGTTTTCCTGGAAGAATTGGTGTAAGCGTTTTTGTATTCTTGGGAAGGTAGCGGGATCTGTCAGTACTGAGGGATCTAATCTGCCGTACTTAGGTCCTTGTGGTACATGGGGGATGTTAAGTGTCAGGGTCACTGGGTGGTGGTCGGACAGGAACATAGGCTCTATTGACGTCTTTCGTATTAAGTGGAGGTCCCTTTGTGAAATATAGATAGCATAAATTCTGGAGTATTTGTTGTGGGCAGCCGAGAAGAAGGTGTAATCCTTTGTGTGGGGGTGAAGGGTGCGCCACGAGTCATGTAAGGTGAGATCAAGTAGGTACCTTTTTATGGAATGCAGGGCACTGTATTGGATTGAGGAGGTGCCGTTTGAAGTATCTAGCAGTGGGTTGAGGGGGAGATTAAAGTCCCCTCCTACGATCAGCATTCCCTCTTGGAAGTCTAGGATGTGATTCCTTAAAGATCGAAAGAATGGGACTTGAGAGGTACTAGGAGCATATATGTTTGCTAGAGTGACCGGCTTATTGGCCATCGTTCCTTTTGAGAGGATAAATGGATAGGATTTGGATTGGCTAATTTGGAGTGGGCAGTTTTTGGAAAGGAGGATGGAGACTCCTTTGGTTTTAGCATGGGGGTTAGGTGCGTGGAAAACCGTGGGGTATCTGTAATTCCACAGATTCGGGATTGCGTTGGCTTTAAAATGAGTCTCCTGTAGGAAGACAACATCTGCCCTTTGTTTGTGGATATATGTCAAAACTTGTGACCTTTTTTCAGGGATGTTAAGACCCTTCGTATTGAGGGATAGGATTTTTAGAGTGGCCATGATATACCAGAGGCTATTTACTTTCTTAATGAGTATCTATAAATCACCAATAGAGAAGTGTCTCGAGGTCGGGGGTTTCGTCTAGTAGGGTTATGTCCTAGATAGGGGTACGCGAATATGTTGTCTGAAGGGTTATTTGGATTTCGGAGAGAGTGAGGCTGTGTATTAATTCCGAACTGTGTCTAAGTACCGTACAGGAATACGATGGATCACTCTTCTCGACTTGGTTTGAGGCGGTCGGAGCGATAGCTGATGGGAGATCAGTGTCTGAGTTATAGTGGGGGCGTCCTAGAGCAGTTTGAGTAGTAGGTGTAATGTGTTGCGTTGAGTTGGAGTCTAGATAGAGACGTCGGGGACTAAAGGTGTGACGTACCTCTAGTCAATTATTGGTTCCCCCGTTTATGAGGGTATCCGACTGGGATCAGTGGCTAGCTAGAGCTTTTAAATTTATGGTTGTTTTTACATGTTGTGAGGGTCCCACTGTGGGAGGTTGGATTTGACATTAGAGAGGAGCGCGGTTAAATGATCTGACAAAATACCTATAAAATGAATTAACAGGCTGACAGTATAACGAGGTGTAACAATATAAGAGTAGATAATACAAGAGTTGATAATACAAGAAAGCCTCTGTTCGAGCATGGGTACCTCAGGGGGTCTCGGGATCGAGATTTATGCATATCGCAAGAGACAATTAGTGTTGTCAAAAGATCATGGTATGTTACAGTTAATAAGAGTAAGTGTGAATTAGGTTTGGCTCACATGGCTGAGCATGGGGGAATGGGCATTTTCAGTCCTTGAAACCTTTAACATTACCCCATAGTGGTGTCCATGCTCTCCCGTCGGCTAAACACAGAATATATCTAACAAACTGAAACCATGTAGTAACCGGCTAGAGTAATTTAACTAGCCTTTCATAATCTTAATTGAACCAAACGTGTAACAATGGCCTGTTGCTTGTCCACATCTCTGCAGAGGGGGGCGCCCTTAGGGTTATGGGGGGGGAGTGTTAAGGACCCCATATGGAGAACTATATTAGGAAGTTATGCAGCGTTTGCCACCCCCTGCAGAGAAGGCGTGGAGAAGACCGGAAAGAGAACCTGGGGGAAAGAAGCAAGATAAAAAAAAAAAAGCAACACAATACTGTTATAGCATATCAAGATCCTCCCGAGGCCCGTGCGGAAGGAAGACAGTACGTTGTATGGATGTAGTGGGGCCACGGTATAGGTGCCAAGGTTATAAGCTAGGCATGTTGACGAAGCCTGTCAGTGGCCTAGTCAAAAAAAAAGAAAAAAAAGGGGGGTGGTAGAGTCAAGGTAAGGATCACTGTAAGTGGGGAAGAGGTAACTTATCTGTCTCCACGGCTAGGCCTGGAGCTGTCAATAGTCTCTTCGTGCTCTTCTGTTGTGCAGGGCCTTGGTGGGACTGGATGTGTTCTGTTGCCCGGGACTTCGTAGGTTGGATCGATGTTCCGATGGGGAGCTTCCTCTCCGAGATCCTTGGTCTTGGGTCTCCATCGGGGTGTGCATGCATTGTTTGTTGCGAATCTGGAATTCTGCAAACCATTCTGGCACTTCAACTGGAGCGATGGCTAGGGTATCGAAGAAGGCAGGGAGGTCTTCAGGGACTCTTAGGAGTGCCTGACGACCTTGGTGGGAGGCAGATAGAGCAAATGGGAACTTCCATTGATAAGGAATTTGCTTTTCTTGGAGTACTGCCAGAAGGGGGCGCAGAGCCCTACGGTGTTGCAGTGTGATCTTAGAGAGGTCTTGAAAAAGGTGGATTTCTTTCCCTTGGATGTGAAGATGAGTTTTGTTTCGTGCTTTTCGGAGGATGTCTTCTTTTAACTTGAAATCAATGATATGACAGATTATGTCTCTGGGCGGATCAGATTCTTTTCCTTTTCGGTCGTAGAGCCCTATGGATGCATTCCATGGGTATGGGTGTGGTTGAAGGTCTATCAAGCAGACCAATGAAAATGTCTGTTACTGTGGTTTACAGTTGGTCAGGTTCGATTGTTTTTGGGATTCCCCTCAGTCTTAAGTTATGTCTTCTGCACCGGTTATCAAGGTCCTCCAGATGGCGGTTGAGTTCTCTGAGTTGTAAGGTGTGAGTGTCCACTGTCTGGAGGGTATGAGGAATGACCGTGGTTTGTTGGGCAGTTGTCTTTTCTACCTCGGACAGTCTACCCACTATAGTTTGGATATCTACTCTGAGCTCCAATATAGCTGCTGTTAGAGTTTACTTGATATCATTAGCTACTGAGCGTAAGTCATTCAGGCTTGGCTGTTGTTGTGGGGTAAGGGCAATATGGTCACCATTCAGAGGCAATTGTGTATGTGAGGGGGTGGTTCCCTGGTTCAAGGTTTGGACCAGGGAACCACCCTGGAGAGCATTGGAGAGCCCTGGGATGATGTTGAGCTGATTCTTTGAGTTTGAAACATGGAAGGGATGCTTTGGCTGAGTCCATGATTCGTTTCACGGGGGGAGCGGGATCTTGTTGCTGAGGATGTCTGTGAGGACATACCCATTGTGGACGACAGCTCTGGAAAGTGGAGTGTCTCTTTAAAAAGTAATAAGCCAAGTGACCCCCTAGGTAGCTGTTCTGTGTTTAGGCTGGCATTTTGCTCACAGAGAGTGTGGGGAGTCTAAAAAAGAAGAATGGCTATTATTGCTGTAGGGGGATGTGACTCGTACCAGATGTAAAGTGAAGCCTGCCCATGTAGGCCGCAACTGCGGCTGTTGTCGTTTAGTGTCACTGGGCTGAATATCACACTGCCCACTGCTGTCCCTTGTGGGGGGTCCCAGGAGATTCGGTCTTGGAGCTTGGATGCTCCGCGCTGCCTGCTGTTGTGGGGGTAGGCTCCGTTCTGTTGCGACCTATGGCCGTGCCGACCGCATTGGTACCATTTGGTTCATTCATAACTGAAGCATAGTAAACTGTTTTTACTATACTTCCATTTCTGAATGAATGGGAGGCTTGGTGCACAGCTATTCCTGTCCATTCATTCTGTGCAGCTGAGGCTACACAGATGGATATTGAGGACTGAGGTTTGTTTAGAGCCCTGATATCTCATCAAAGCCCCCAACAGAGCTCCTAAAAAAAATTGTAAAAAATAATTAAAATAAAATTGTAAAAGAAATAAAATGAAATGGTAAAAAAAAATATTAAAATTAACATAAAAATTAAAAACTACTGACACCAGTGAGGGATTGCAAAGGTTGCAATTGTGACCGGGCCCTGGCATTTTTCACCACCTTGGGGAGACCCAAAGATGGCAGTAAGGGGGTCCGCTGCAGAACTTGTGAAAGGGTGCCTCTGCAGGACCGTAGTAAAAGGGACCCGCGATGGGAGTAAAGGGCCCCAGGATCAGCGAGAAGAGGGAAGGGCCCTGGCTAGGGGTCACCTTCATAATTTCTTGCCCCGGGGCCCTGAAGGTTCTAGTTACGCCTCTGCATCACATCCTCACCTGAGTCCAGATTGAAGCCGCAGCAGTCACATCTGCTGATGCAGGAGAACTGCAAGGAGTGCAGTGGATGCTATATACCTCCCAGGAGCAAGCAGTCAGTGTGAACTAGCGGGCCCAGCATTACCATCCTTTTCCAGTGCCAGAACGTTTGTCTACATACAGTCCTTTGGGTTTGGTGAACGGGCTCAGGCCCACACATAAGAGTACTTATACTGTCTATGCAGCATCTCTTTATTACCTTTTGGATTACCGTATGTATACACTGGATTGCCGTTTGTGATCAGTTTATTCAAGAATTCAGTGATCAT
Source organism: Glandirana rugosa (assembly GCA_018402905.1). Classification (NCBI taxonomy): domain Eukaryota; kingdom Metazoa; phylum Chordata; class Amphibia; order Anura; family Ranidae; genus Glandirana; species Glandirana rugosa. The sequence continues at coordinate 396,205 of BLSH010392819.1, forward strand.
TACAAGGCTATCTAGTGCCGTGGAAATTAACCTCTTTGTGCCTCATATCAAGGATTAGAAGGACACAGTGTTCTTAGGTACCTAACTCTTATAGCCGGCAGAGGATTGCTTGAACTTTGTAAGACAGGATTGCTACAACTACATCTACTCATCCTCTCCCCAGCCATATACTCAGGGCTATTTACTTGGTACTATTTTATCTCCTAAGAACTCTCTAAGCTAAAACAGGAGAATTAAATAGAAATTCAAAGTTATCTGGTGTATTCATACAATGCTAATTAACTGTTAAGAGAATATATCTTATTTGTGCATTAGAGAACATTTTTATCTGAATTATAATCCGTTAAGTGGTACCAATTTACCCTTTCGGTCATCTATTTGGTATATGGTCTTACTGTATTACTTCCCTTTTCAGTTTCAGTAGATATTACAAAATCACCTCTTTTCCTAGTGAACCCTTGGTATTGTTTAACCACTTCAATACCGGGCTATAGTCAAATGACGTCCTCAGGTGGGATTGCCCATCCTGGGCGGGTGCCATATGACGTCCTCTGTATTTCGCCACTACTGCGGGTCCCCAGGGGCAGCACGGCGATCGGGGACACAGCCCATCCCCGATCAGGGTAAAGAGCCAATAAAATCTGTCTTTTTACCACATGACTGGCTGTGCCCAATCACAGCCGATCACTATGGAGATCCGCGCTCCTGCTGCAGCGCGGCGATCGGGGTTGAGGCTTGTCCCTCGGACAAAGCCCAGCCCCGATCATGGTAAAGAGCCAATGAAATTGGCTCTTTACCACGTGACCGGCTGTGTCCAAACACAGCTGGTCACATTATGTAAACAAACCGCAGTACCGAGCTGTTACCAGGTTCTCCTCCTCGTGTGTGAGAAGGAGATTGCGGTAACAGCTTGTTACTGCTTAGTGTACACACCAAGCACACTGATCCCCCCAGTAATAAAGAGGACCTGTAACCACCCCATCAAATTACCTGTCACCAGCCCATCAAAGTACCTATCACAGCCCATCAAAGTACCCGAGTACCTGTCACCTGCCCATCAAAGTACCCGAGTACCTGTCACCAGCCCAACAGAGTACCCGAGTACCCATCACCAGCCCATCAGAGTACCCGAGTACCTGTCACCAGCCCATCAAAGTACCCAAGTACCTGTCACAAGTCCATCTGAGTACCCGAGTACCTATCTGCAGCCCATCAGATTACCCAAGTACCTGACTGCCGTCCATCAGAGTACCTGAGTACCTATCTGCAGCCCATCAGAGTACCCGAGTACCTGTCTCCAGCCAATCAGAGTACCCAATTACCTATCTGCAGCCCTTCAGAGTACCCGAGTAACTATCTGCAGCCCATGCTTCATAGAATATACCTTGGGGTGTTTGCTTTCCAAAATGGGGTCATTTTGTGGGTAATTCCACTGTCCTGGTGCTCTAGGACCTTCAAAAGTGTGATACACACATATGGTATCGCTATCCTCAGGAACGAGTAGCAGAATGTATTTTGGGGGGTCATTTTTGCTATGTACATGCTATGTGTTAGAAATATCTTATAAATTGACCACTTTGTGTAAAATTAAAAGTGTTTTCATTTTCTTTCCACATTTTTCAAAGATTTGTTGAAAAAAAATGAACCATTCAAAAGACTCATAATGCCTCACAGAATATACATTGGGGTGTTTGCATTCCAAAATGGGGTCATTGTGTGGGTAATTCCATTGTCCTGGTGCTCCAGGGCCTTCAAAAGTGTAATAGGTCTTCAGGAAAATTTATGTGTAATTTATGCTCCTAGAATGCTTGACTGTGCTCCCTGCATGTTGGACCTCTCTATGTGGCCAGGCTGTGTAAAGGTCTCACAGATGTGGTATCACCATACTCGGAGCGAGTAGCAGAATATATTTTGGGGGTTAATTTTTGCTATGTACATGCTATGTGTTAGAAATATTTTATCAATTAATCACTTTGTGTAAAAATAAAAGCGTTTTCATTTTCTTTCCACGTTTTTCGAAGACTTGTGGAAAAAAAATGAACCATTCAAAAGACTCATAATGCCTCATAGAATATATGTTGGAGTGTTTGCTTTCCCAAATGGCATCATTTTGTGGGTAATTTCATTGTTCTGGTGCTCCAGGGCCTTCAAAAGTGTAATAGGTTGTTAGGAAACAAGATGTGAAATTTCTGCTCCTAGAACGCCTGACGGAGCTCCCTGCATGTTGGACCTCTCTATGTGGCCAGGCTGTGAAAAAGTCTCACACATGTGGTATCACCATACTCGGGGCGAGTAGCAGAATGTATTTTGGGGTGTAATGCATATGCTGTGTGTGAGAAATAACTTGTTGTTTTGACAATTATGTGTAAAAAAAAAAATAATAATAATTTCTTAATTTTCCCAAGAATTGTGGGAAAAAATACAACTTCAAAAACTCGCCATGCCTCATACTAAATACCTTGGAATGTCTACTTTTCAAAAGGGGTAATTTAGGAGATACTTGCACTCTCCTGACATTTCAGGGTCTCGAGAAATGAGATAGGCCGTCAGTGCAACAGGTGTGATCAATTTTCAATGATTGGCACCATAGCTTGTTGTAGACTCTATAACTTTCCCACAGACCAAATAATATACACTTATTTGGCTTATTTTTTACCAAAGATATGTAGCAGTATAGGTTTTGGCCCAAATTTATGAACAAAAATTACTTATTTGCAAAATTTTATCATAGAAACTAAAAAAAGTGTTTTTTTTTCAAAATTTTCACTCTTTTTAACTTAAGTCGCAAAAAAAAAAAATAAACAGAGGTGATTAACTACCACGAAAAGAAAGCTCTATTTGTGTGAAAAAAAATGATAAAAATTTTGTTTGGGTACAGTGCTGCATGACTAATTGGCATTCAAAATGTGAGAGCACTGAATGCTGAAAAATGGTCTGGGCAGGAAGGGGGTATAAGTGTCCTGTATTGAAGTGGTTAAACTCAATTGGAGAAATTGTATTCTTGTGAACAATTGTTGTTGCTGGAGAATATGGGGAGTGGTGGAAGTTAACAAATTATCTACTCCCTTTGTTCACCAGAACTATACGTTTAACTTGTTGATGTGCAGGATTGTGATATTTCTGTTGCTTCAAGGTTGTTATTTCTTGCAGAAATAAGAGTTAAAGTGGTAGTAAACCCTCCCATCATTTTCAGCCAAGGAAGCTGCCATCTTTGCCTCTGTTTAATCCACAACTGCCATGATGCTGCACATGTGATCAGCTATGACACCAGCCATTGGATGGTTTGACAGTTTGGTTTAGAGCACAACCAATGGAACTGGTTTTTAAACTGTTAAATGGATTGGTTTACTACCGCTGTAAGTAAACAATTCTAATTCTATGTGTGTTGTGGTCCCCATTACTGAAACAGAGTGATTGTCAATGGAACCTTGCAATATGAGTGAACCCAGAGTGTTAGGGGTGGTGGAGGACTCTCAGAATGGGGAGACCCAAGGGGGAATTGATTCTTTAAGCAGCCCCCAAGGGGGCAGCGCTACACAGCGCTTTACATATATATAAATAATTGTCCCTGGGTCTGACCCTTTCCCATATGGGTTTACCCCAAACTTACTACCCCATTGTGGCAAGAAAATGGTAGGGTTATATATAGTGAAGTTTAGAAGGGTGCAGCTCCCCGCTGAGCAGCCGGGTGAGCTAGGCAAGGACTGCAGGGTAGTGCCCTGGTTTGTCCCTGCCCATGTTGCCCAAGCAACACAATTCCACTGCTGCTGCCTCCCTGGCTGCTTGATCTGCTTTTCTATTTCCTCTAGCCACTTGAGATTCTCCCTTCTGATGGCCCTTGCAGTGGATCACTGCAACTTCAGAGGGGGCTCATACTGCTTCTAAGAGTTCCAGTATTTCTGTCCCATATTTGATGCTCTTCCCTCTGGATGTAATGAGCCCTCTTTCCTTATACAGGGCTCCATGAGCATGGAGAGTTTGGGCCCTTTCACGCAGGCTTTCCGTGTGAAGGATCTGTTTTTGCTCAGAGGGGATCGATCCGCCGAACCCCACTGTGCCGAAGCATGGCAGCTCCGTCTCTGCTCACTGAGCGGAGATGGAACTGTCAGAGCCCCGCTCTGCTCTGTGGGGATCGGAGGATTGTTGTCATCCAATTCGCTCCGATCCGATTCTACAGAAGGATGGAAAATAGGGTTTCCATCCGTCTGTTTTTTACAGACAGTATCGGATCGGAGAGCGACGGGTGTCAGAGGACATGTCTCTGCTGACATCCGCCGCTCCATAGGGCTGCATTGAGTGTCCGTTCAGGTCCGCTTGAACAACGGACAGGCAGACCTGAACAGAATGCCCATGTAAAAGGGCCCTAAGAAAGGCATACTGAGAGTCTACATAAACATTCAGGCCTCATACACATGGGCGTTATTAACGCCACATTTTTGAGTTGTTTTTACAGCTTAAGAACGCCACACCATGTTATTCAAGCTGTAAATGGTGTCAGCGTTCTTAAGCTGTAAATCTAACGCAGGACCCGCGCATTCCGAAGCTGCAGCATTAGAGCAGTTTTGACGCTGACCCGGCAAAATGTTCAATAACGCACATTAGCGCCATAGCAATGTTAACCGGCGTTTTAGGTTTTAAAATGTCCAAAAATAGCAGAGGGATGTCTTTTTAAACAAAACGCGACTTAGCGCTAACGCTCAATAACGCGCATTAACGCCAATGCAAAACGCCAATGAAATCGAGTTTTTAACTACGATTTTTTCCTGGCGTCGGTACTGACGTTACAGCTCGTTTTTTCAAAATGCCCCTGTATATGAGGCCTCAGTCCTACAGCCAGTTGTAATATTCTGGTTAGTGTGATTAGTTTCGCTTTCTGAGCAGAGGTTCCCTGTGGTAAGGCTCCTGTCTCTGTCACTGTCTTCTGTGTAACCACTGCATAGTGGACATAGCGGACCCCATCTTTTACAAAGCTGCTGCCATCAGTGAAATACTCAACATCTGGCTTTCCCCAAGAGACTGTCTTTCAGGTTTAGCCGGCTTGCATAGACTTCAATACCTGGGGGCAGGCATGTGCTAGGGGTTCTTTTGAGGTGTGAAACAGAGTGGCTGGGTTTAGGGTATTGACAGTCTCTAAATGGATCTGTGGATTTTCACACACTATGGCTTGGTATTTGACCACCTGGCTGTGAGTGAATCAGTGACTTCCTTTGTAATCCATCAGTAGATGTATCTGGTGTGAGACTCGGACATGTGCCTCCTGACACGGTGACAACTTTGGTACAAAATGTCCTCTCCAGCTTTGACTCATGATTTTTTTTTTCTGTCAGTGTTTCTGCAACTTCACACCTATGCGAACTGGATGTGGCTTACACCGCATCCAATATGCAGGGCACTTGAAAACACGTTGTTTTCAATGTGTCCAATTCACATAGGTGCGGTGCTTTCGCAGTCCGCATGGCACAGAAAACGCAATTCGGTGCGAATCCCCAGCCCATTATGTTCAATGGGAATACATCTGACATGCAGATGTGTTCCGCACTGAACGGGAATCTTTCCCCCTCATCGCTGCATCTCCCCCTTCCTCCCCAAGCAGCTGCTGCGCTTTGAGAACGGACAGGAGCCGCTGAACGGCGGCTCCGGTCCTTCTCACAGGCAAACAAGCTGGAATTCGCACAGCTATGGTGTGAATCCAGCCTCAATGTCTCTTGCAGCTTGACTAACAACAACAGTGTTTACTAGAATCAAATTATCGATTGTCTCGGGGTTGAATGGATTATACAGTCGGAAGGCTTCACACAGTGTTTTTATCATCAAACTGTCTCAAGGGGCTGCTAGAGGACCTCCGCAATTTTACTAAGGTTAGTGGATCTTTTGCCAGCTGATTTCATCCACTCTGAAATAGCTGTCCGGTACATTCTAAGACTGTCCATGACTTCCTTACTGTTAAGATCCCAATGGGGTTCTGCCTTTGGAAAATAATCTTCAACCCAGCCGGGGGGGGGGGGGGGGTCACAATCATGTTCTCCTGACTTCTCAAGACTTCTCAATATGCTTTTAAAGTGGGGTTATGAGTCTTCCAGTTCAGAAGGTCCGTTGTGGTAAAGGGGGTGTAGACTAGAGTCCGGTGTCCCCCACAGCTTGTTTCCTTAGGGACATATGCATAGCTAAATTAATGGAAGAGGCAAGAGTCCGGTTACTGCCATTAGGATTATTTGTGATGGAAGTGGACACTTGATCTGTGCACCCATTGCTTGCTTCCGTTATCCCAGCTTCCATCCTACTTACACTGAGAGTGTCACCTCTAGAAGTATTTATGAGAGTGTGTTTGCTGAGATTAGGCATTGACAAACTCTGAGTATCCAACTGGAGAGGGGAAGCAGCCTGAGCTTGATTCCCCCCATCTACAGAATGGAGCATTGAGACCTTTTCCCTTGCCTATATCCGCCTGCGACCTGTCCTCTGCCTATACCCGCCCGGGACCTGTCCTCTGCCTATACCCACCCGGGACCTGTCCTGTGCCTATACCCACCCGGGACCTGTCCTCTGCCTATACCCACCCGGGACCTGTCCTCTGCCTATACCCACCCGGGACCTGTCCTCTGCCTATACCCACCGGGACCTGTCCTCTGCCTATACCCACCCGGGACCTGTCCTTCCATGTATGGGGGGAAGGGGCTGGCATGCCTCCTCGGATTGAGAATATATGCTTTACGTTCTACTCGAACCGCGGGCCCATCCCTATTACATACATTTGAGAAAGACATTCCCCCCTCCTGATCATATTACCCTAACATTACAACTGTAACCAGAAACATAAATGAACATGAGCTAATTAACTAGTGTAGCTGCCCCAAAGTGTAGGCGTTTTTGGTGAGGTCTTTTTGCTAGGAGAGGAAAAATTTATTCAGGCCTGACTGTAGGTGCAGGCCTGAATGTTTTGATCTGGGCTGGGGAGTGGCTCAGGGAGTGACTGGAGATGGAAGGAAGGAACACCCCTTGGAGTTTCCTCCCCTTTGAGCAGAAAAGGCTCTGGAAAGAGGGATGGATGAGGAGGCGTCACTTCCTGATGTATGACAAGGAGCCCTGGCCAGTCTACAGTCTCGATTGGCGGGGCAGGCCTCCTTAAATACAGCAGTCTGCCAGCAGGGGGAGGAGAAGTCAGGTGGAAGTGTGGAGAATGTAGCAGAGGTGCTGTGGAAGCCTCTACCCGGGGGGGGGGGAGCCCCCAGTCTGGGGGGGTGACCTTGAGGCCCGGAGGCTCGGGTGCAGCCAGGAGTGGAGTGGATTCCTGGAGCAGCACAAGGGAGTAAGAGAACAGCAGAGGTGCTATGGAGAACACTTTAAAGTATCCACTGGAGTCGGTGAGTGACAGACCCTGGGAGCTGGAGGAAAGGCTGGAGCAGGCTGGGAGAGGAATAGTGGACAGTCTGTGGAGGTCTCAGGAGCCAGTCAGGGGAAAGAGTGTCACTGGGAGGAAAGCAGGTCGGTGTGACCTGGAAGTGGGATGGGCTGGAAGTTATATTCCATCAAAGGCCCAGCTAGCACCAACATACTAAGCTACACTTTGAGGGGTCTCTAACCCTGGCCTGTAACGGATGGTCTGGAGGTCCTGCTGACTGTCATTAAACCACAGTAAACATTCATGCTTTAGTAAGCCCTCCTCAGCTGGGATCCACCCCAGGCCCTAATTAGGAACATTATATAACACCTGGCAGTGCAAGTCTGCAATGCCGATCAATGTTGTGTGTGTTTGGCTTCGTGTGCGGTTGTTCCTGTCGTATGCTCTGTGTCTATTTCCGGTTACCGATCTTTGGCTTGTTCTGACTATCCCTGCCTGCCTGATACCCCGATCTTCGGCTTGTTCTCTGTTTCTCCTGTCTGCTTGTGGCCCTGACCCTTTGCTAGGCCGCTGACTATCCTTTGCTGTTCCTGCATTGCTGCTTCCTCTCTTACACCTGTAGCCACCCGAGTGTGAGCTAGGGGACCCCAGGGACCGCGACCTGGATCCAGTTGCAGCCAAATCCATCCTCACCACCAGGGGCTCTGGCGAATATCTACTGGCTTTTAGACTCCGCGTCCTGGGGAAACTGATGCACTAGCTCCCTGTGTTCCATTGTCCGTGCTCCAGGGTCCCCTCTTCCCATATCAGCCGGTACTCATTAGCAGCAGACAGTAGGTCCACAACCTTAGCGTTGCGCTTTGCAACCCTCCGGTGCGATTCGCACCCCAGTGGTGCGCACCTGTCACCTAACCCCAGGTGCATGACACTGACAGTTTGCAGGCTTCACCATGTGCTAGCTGCGGTGAAGAGAAAGGAATGGAGTGAGCCTGATAAATTTCCGTTCAGGTCAGGAAGAGAAGTGCTGGAGGAAGTAGAGTGTATATACGGTCGTGTATATAGTAGGTCCTGTAACCAATTCTTTGGGCATCCCACAGTCACCCCTTTTCCCCATCCAAGTTAATCCCCTAAATAAAACAAACAAAAACAAGAGCCAGCCTGTTCAGTGACTTTGGATGTGTGAGATATGGTGGGATTGAGGGCAGCTATAAGGTGAACCACAACTACCAGCCACTACCAAGGGAGCACATGGCTACATAGTCATTTAACCCAGCCTAGGAACCTAGACTTTTTGGCCCCTACAAGAGTGAATACAAAGGACACAGCATTACAAGTATAACACAGCCCACAAGGTTTGCTAGCAGACAGACAATAGCTGAGTTAATTAGCACAAACAATGTATGAAAGACCTTTAGGAGGCACACTATCCCTACTTACAACAAACACATTATAGCAGGTGAACCTAGATTGGTGACTTGCTGATGACATCAGCATCTGCTTTGAGTCCCACAGTGTGAAGCGGTCACTATTGGTAGTGAGGCAGTTAGGCCCTATACAGTTTTCCCAGAGTCTGTGTGTCTTAGGAAGATATGGACTTGAATCCAAAGTAACATTACTTCAATAGTCCCCAGGCATATACCTCACAAAAAGTAGTGTTCCCTTGAAATCCAAGGCCCATAATCAGTAGGCAAGAGGCTAGCATTCAGTCCCCTCCAAAAGCCTCTGTCCCGGTTGAGTCTATCACATTTCTCCCCCCATCAAAAGTCGACTAGCAAGGTCCCAGACCTCCGCCTGGTCTGGACATTCGTTAGTCGGGCAGAGTGAACTCACATGGTCAGTCCGCATGATCTCAATTCTTGGCTGCAAGGAATAGTTTTCATCAGTAGGTGTGGGGCAGAGGTCTTTGACTCTCTGTCCAGCTGCCAGCTCTTCAGCTGGGTGATCTTTACTATTCCATGGCTCGGCCTGTTGCTGGGCAGAGGGGCCAACTGCCCCAGTTCCCTGAAGCTGTAGAGGCACTGTAGGTGCTAGGCAGAGGCCAGCGGCACTCTGCCCTGTTGCCAGCGATTCAGCTGAGAGTAGAAGCTTCACTACATCCGCTTGTCGCTGGGGAAAAGGGCCAACTGCCCCGGCTCGCTGGAACTCTGCAGTTGTTGCCGGTGCTGGGCAGAGGTTGGTAGCACGCCGCTCTGTTGCCAGCTCTTCTGCTGGGTTGGTGGCATCATTCTGGAGCCAGCTGCTCCATCTCCCTTACCCTCATCTGGCTGCTGGGATGACATGTCTCTGGTACTGACTCCCAAGTGCACAGATTTTTGCTGGGCAAGAAAGACCGCTTCCTCCACCCTCCTCTACCTTCTCCCCCTGCATCCTGATCAGCTGCTAGGGAGTGACCGCCACCTTCTCATCCTGAGCCTGTGTCCAGTGGCCAGCGCTTCAGTTCCTTGTAACTCAACAGATGCTGCTGTTGTTGCTGGGCAAAGCTCAGTGAAGTTTGGCCGTGATACCAGCTCTTCTGCTGGAGGCTCACCAGGTTGTTCTTCCTCAGCAGACAAGTCTATTAAATCCCCAGTCTCTGGAACTGGTGTCTGGGAATAGAGGTTCACCATCTCCTGCCCGTGGAACCCAGGAGAGGTTATAGGTGCTGGGCAGAGGTTAGCAGAGCTCTGCCCTGTTGTCAGCACTTCAGCTTTGGGGACGGCAATCTCCAGAGTTTCCACTGTTAATTCTAGGGCATGCTGCTGAACATGTTCTAGCAGTTCCCTGTATGCCCTTTCCAGATGCTATTCCTTCCTTAGCAAATATTCCAGGTCCGGTTTAAGCTCTGACACCCCTGCAAGACCGAGCATAGCCTCTCTATTATCTATTGAGGTCCTCAAGAGTAGGTTCCTCTTCAAACACAAAACGATCTGTCAGGTTCATCATCTGTAAGTCATATCCCCGCGACTCTGGTTCTGTGACTGGCTGGAGTCGCGTGACGTCACTCCCGCGCCGCCAGTCACGGCCCGATCTCAGTGAAGAAACGGCACGGAGGCCGTTTCTTCACTGCGCATGTGCCGAAATGATGTCGGCACATCTAGGAAACTGTATATCTCCTGAACCGTGCAGGTTTGGGAGATATGCAGGGCACCTACAGGTAAGCCTTATTATAGCCTTACCTGTAGGTTAAAGTGGTTGTCATGGGTTGACAACCACTTTAACCACTACCATCTTTTAGCTGTAGAGGCAGCAGCTGGGCATGTTCACATGCTGTGGCTGCAATTATAGCTCCTGTTGCTTTCAGCAGGTGTAGCACCCACTGACTGGAACCCATTCAAGTGAAAGGTGGCACTCTGCAAGCAGCCCACAATTGTGTGCAGCATGGAGTTCAAAGGGTTAAAACAGGTTGTGTGGAGCCGATACAACATCTCCTCACGACCTCTCAAATGCTTTATGTATGCGCGGGAGAGACTTCATTGTGACTCCAGCCACTCATGCAGCCGGAGCCCGCAAACCCAGAAGGCTAGGGGAGGAGGTAAGCCCTGTTAGAGTGTTTGGTTCTAAGCCAAGCATTTCATGATGTGCTAGTATGTGATGCATACTAGCACATTATGCAATTGCCTTCCAGGGGTAAGGCTTTTTTATTTTTTTAACTGCGGTTACCGTTTTAAGTTGGTACATGTGCTAGGGTTGCCACCTTTTCTTCAAGCCAAACCCGAACACTTTAGCAGGGCGCGTCATTTATTTTTTGTATATTAAATGTATTACCTCTGTACAATGCAATGCAGGACAATTTTTTATGTACTATACACTATACATATAGTTTGTGATTAAATAACATGTCTGATCGTAGTTAATCACAAGAGTCCCCCTTTACATCGGAGTCAATAGAGTTCCCCTTTAGATCTGATCAGCAGTTTCCCTTTACATCTGAATCTGCAAGAGAGGAGTGTGGAGGTGGCATTTGGAAGGTATGATGGGGGCAGTATGTACAGGAGAGGAGTGTGGAGGGTATGATATGGGGCAGTATGTACAGGAGAGGAGTGCGGAGGCTATGATGGGGGCAGTATGTACAGGAGAGGAGTGGGGAGAATGTGATGGGGGCAGTATGTACAGGAGAGAAGTGAGGAGGGTATGATGGGGGCGGTATGTACAGGAGAGGAGTGAGGAGGGAATGATGGG
>BLSH010392819.1:408945-425137 GCA_018402905.1 Glandirana rugosa
AGTGTAGTAGACCCGTATGTCTCACCATCCCTGACCGACCGTAGAATATTGTCGTCTAACAAAAGTACCTCACGACACTCTCGAAAAAAACTAGTTATCTGGAGTGATAGGGAGAGGAGTGTGGAGGGTATGATGGGTGCAGTATGTACAGGAGAGGAATGAGGAGGGTATGATGGGGGCAGAATGGGGCAGGATTTCTTGCAGTGTCTCTGGGGTGACCAGGGAGTGATGTTGGGAAGATAAGGGAAGGTAAGTGACTATGGAATGATGTCCCTCAGCTGGGGGGTAACAAGCAGCTCAGAGTGATGTCTGTCATTTGGTTGTAAGAAGTGATGTGGGGGTGATGCAAGCTGGGGGGGAGTTGAGGGCTGACAAGTGGTCAGATAGTGAGGTCTATTGATCAAAAAAAGCTCTCACAGCACTCCATGAAAACAATCTGCTGTTATAAGATGCCAGCCAGTCCCTACCACTCTGTATGCCCAGATGATGTGAAGGTAATGTATGACCATTCATATAACCCTATGTTATCCAGACTGAGTCTGTACAATCAGAGGTGTGCACTGACTACATACACATAGGCAGGGCTCAAGTCCTGCGGGAACGCATGGAGACGGAGTTCCTGCACTTTTCCGGTTTGGCTTGATGCACAATGTGGTAGTAGTAGTGGTGGTGGGAGGGAAATCTTGGATGAGTTCCCACACTTTTTTCCCCAGGACTTGACCCCTGCACATAGGGTTACATGAATGGTGACTTTCACAATATCTGGTGATTAGGGAATGTTTGCATAGACAGCTTAGGAGATAGATGTGATGGGCTGCAGACCCCCCCCCACTCACTGTCTCTTCTGATTCTCCTTAACCCTTCAATGCAATTTCAAAAGAATTCCTCCTGAAGCTTTGCAACTTTCCACCAAAGGGACTTTCATTAGAAAAAGACTCAGCCGACCTCCTCCCTGCCTGTAGTGAGCAGCAGCCAGCCCGACTCTAACTACAGTGAGCTCCGCCTCCTGTTTCTCTCAGGGCTCGGCACTTGTGATTTGGGGGGAGCTTCTGAAATTTTCAACACACTCTGTCAAGACAAGATAGTGTCTTTCTTTAGCAATGACTGCTTCTGTCTCCACAGTGGCCAGTATGCTAAAGGACACCCCCATGCCTGAATGGTCTGCCCCTGGTCTCAGCTGAATCATGTGCCTGGGTCTCAGGTATTACAAAACCCTGGCACATGATTCAAGACCCGTACTGTCCGGGTGAATCCCGAACAGGTGGCAACCCTAACATGTGCACAGGTTTTTTTTTTTGTTCAGTTTGCTAGCTGACAGGTTCTTGCATTATATTCTCTCCAATATACACTGATTAGTGCTGCAGCCGATTTGCTGCAAGCTGCTGGTCAAACAAGGTTTCAAGCAGTCCTGTTTAACCACTTGCTGACCAGCCTGCCAGGCGGCAGGTCGGCTCTCCTGCACAAATCTCCGCAGCTGTACGGCGGGCATGAGTGCTGTGGCGAGTGCTGGACAAATCTCAATCTATGTGTACCCAGCTTTACTTTCTCCAGCAGGATCCCTCCACTGCTGTGACTTGTCCCCTTCAGCTCCTATGTAAATTACTGGCTGGGGTCACACTCCAGCCTCCCCATCATACATACAGGGTTAATGTCTCTGTATGGTATGTGATGTCAAGGCTTTGGGCTAAGAAAGAGAGCTTGGAATCAGGTAAGTGAAAGAGGATATCTCCCCTCCCCCCACATTGCATGGATGGACTTTCACTTTCCTGAAGTTACTTTCACTTTCCTGAGGTTGGGCTGTGTCATAAACTCACATTCCTTGCTGTTTATGCTAACATTTTTTAATAGGTTAAGAATAAGGCTCCATTTACACGGGACGCTGTGTCAACCTCCCCTGAACAGTTTTTTTTGACAGCTAGAAGCCAGCATCTATAACTGCCGTTTTGCATTTGCGTTTAGCTGCGTTCACGTCTAGGAGCGTTTTTTTTTTTTTTTTAAACTGTTTTATTTTTTTTAAAATGGAAATGCCTGTAAACAAAACGGTCCTAGACGCGTGTTACCGCTAGGGTTGCCACCTCATACCTTTAAACCCGAACACATCTGAATTACACAAGTTCTGGGGCTAATTGAATGCAGATAAGGCACCAAGTGAGTTTAATTACCACCTTAATCAGCCACAGAACCTGTGTAATTAGTATGTGTTCGGTTTTAAAGGGATGAGGTGGCAACCCTAGTTACCGCGTTTACAAGCTGTTTGGCATTTCAAATGCCTCTGAACTGGTGTCTGAACCCATTTTTTTTGCATTCCAAAAAAAGCCTCTAAACTCAACTGGCTGGAAACGACCTTGTGTATATGTACTGATAAGATAACAGAGGAAAGTTCAGGGGCAGCTGAAAAAAATGCCCAAATGCCTCTAAGGCCTCATACACACGGGCGTATCTTGAAAAATAAACCTAACTTCGGGCCCGACATCCGGGAAAAAAATCAGCGTTTTTCGGCATTATGCATCGCCGTTAGTGACGCGTTGGCGTCAATAGGCGTTTTTTTTAAAAGAAATCATCCCTCTGCTATTTTTCAACCTAAAAACGTCGGCATCATAAAACGCCGGTTAACGCCGGTATGGCGTTAGTAAGCGCTTTGCGGCGTCGGCGTCAGAAAACGCGCCTCAGAATGCGCTGGCCGTGGGTTCTAGTTACAGCTCATTAACGTCAATGCCCTCTACAGCTCAAAAACGTCGGCGTTTTTATGGGGCCATTGACTAACATGGAGAGGTGAAAAAAAAACGCCAGAAAACACCGGCGTCAAAAAGCGTCTGTGTGTATGAGGCCTAAACATCCGTTTACCAACAGCAGTGTAAATGCGGCCTAGCTGGGACTTTTGAGGTGCTACGTAGATGTATTCCACATACATAATGTGTATGTTGAATACATGTGTAGCACTACCCCTGTAGGAGCTGCTTTAGTATGTTCAGTCCGTTACTCTGCCTACAACCCCAATAACAGCCTCTGGCACACCTGACAATGCTTTGCTGGAATATTATGTTAGTGCCCCTTTAAATAAGACACCGCAATGAAATACACAGGCTTGAGGAAATCAATAATGTTTACTTAAAGTGGTGCAGCAAGTATATGTAAGAGGATAATCAACTCAATGGGATTGGGTTAAACGCTCCACATAATTTCCGGTTATCAAGTACATAGCACCCTATAACAATAAATAGCAAGGTAAGTCACTCCTGTTTATACTCAATTTTCCTGCATTAATATATGCTGCACATGTGAGTGGGTCACAGGAGAGCAAAAGAGTGATCCCTTAGCTGTGTCAATCGACTCTCTACTGCCCACTAACATAAGAGCAGCGAAAAGCAAATTAACAGCGATAAACCGATACAACACATGGAAACTAGCGATAAATCGATACAACACATGGAAACTTTAGGTAATGATATTTAACCTGCTCTGAAAGAGAGTTCTTTAGCAGAGTAATGGAGCTTTCCTCTAGAAAAGGGGCAAAAGAGTGGAGCTTGTTTTAGCAGTACAATATTTCTTCAGCTAGCCCTTCAAGAAGTTGTAAATGCATAGAAATGCTGGCTTAGGGAACAAGGCTACTTAAAAGTAATAGAACAGGTCTCAGAAGAAAAAAACACTTCTCCGATGTGGCACAGTACATGCTTCCCAGTGATCACTGACTAACAGGAAAGAACCTTGTAGAACTACAGGTATCGACAAGCCAATATGCTGTACAGATGTTTGCTGTATAGGGTTTTCACCCGCTCACCCGCAATATCACTGGATGGAAATAGCAGGTCTGCTGATGTATCTGATGATGATGATAGGGGTGATGATCACTCTGGTCTCCGGCTCCTGGAATCTGCATTCACTGCACTCCTTCCTGCAGCTCTCTGATCGATCGATGTGTCTGCTGCTGCTCTGGAACGAACTCAGATGTCTGTAAGCTGGCTCTGCAGATCACCCACGGGAATACTGTAGCACCGCAGCTGGCTGGGACACTGTAGAAATTCAGCTAGCTGGATCGCTGGAAGTAGGCCTCAGGCTGCAGTCCCACTGTGAAGGACACACTGGGTCCTTGCTGATCGATCACACCGTCCCAAGAGGGAGAAGCAAACTCCTCCCCTCACTTAAATAGTTTCTCCCACAAAGCATTAATCCTCTAAAGAGCTTTTCCTGCAGCACAGCACCCTGGGAAATGGAGTCCTTCCATTGCAGAGTCCAAGGACAGATTTCCTCTGTAGCACTACAAATCCCATCAGACACTGCTGCTCCAGAAATCCTTGTTGCTGCTGTAAAAGCCTCCCCTGTTGGCTGTTATTACTGTTCCTCCTATTGGCTCTGTTTCTTATGCTCAAGAAAACACAGGAGACTAGCAGTTTGTAACCTGATACCTATGTGTCTTCTGCTCTGCACATAGAAACAGAGGGAGAGAGCTTATGCAGTCAAATGACAGGCAGTTTAGACACCTGCTACACATCTATGTAACAAAAGTTCCAGTAACTTTTAGGCCCCTTTCACACGGCCATCTCTATGGAGCAACGGAAGTCAGCGGTGACATGTCACTCTCTGATCCACTCCTATCTCGTAAAGTCACAAGAATGGAAACCCTATTTTTAAACCCTCTTTCCAGGTGTCTGTAGGTGAATCACCTCCTTCCAGGTGTCTGTAGGTGAGTCACCTCCTTCCAGGTTTCCGTAGGCGAGTCACCTTTTTCCAGGTTTCCGTAGGTGAGTCACCTCCTTCCAGGTGTCCGTAGGTGAGTCACCTCCTTCCAGGTGTCTGTAGGTGAGTCACCTCCTCCCAGGTGTCTGTAGGTGAGTCACCTCCTCCCAGGTGTCTGTAGGTGAGTCACCTCCTTCCAGGTTTCCGTAGGTGAGTCACCTTCTTCCAGGTGTCCGTAGGTGAGTCACCTCCTTCCAAGTGTCCGTAGGTGAGTCACCTCCTTCCAGGTGTCTGTAGGTGAGTCACCTCTTTCCAGGTGTCTGTAGGTGAGTCACCTCCTTTCAGATGTCTGTAGGCGAGTCACCTCCTTCCAGGTGTCTGTAGGTGAGTCACCTCCTTTCAGGTGTCTGTCGGTGAGTCACCTCCTTCCAGGTGTCCGAAAGTGAGTCACCTCCTTTCAGGTGTCCGTAGGTGAGTCACCTCCTTTCAGGTGTCCGTAGGTGAGTCACCTCTTTCCAGGTGTCCATAGGTGGGTCTTCTCCTTCCGGGTGCCCATAAGTGGCTCTTTTCCTTCCGGGTGCCCATAAGTGGCTCTTTTCCTTCCGGGTGCCCATAAGTGGCTCTTCTCCTTCCAGGTGCCCATAGGTGCGTCTTCTCCTTTCCGGATGCCCATAGGTGGATCTTCTCCTTTCCGGGTGCCCATAGGTGTGTTGTGTCCATAGGCAGGTCTTCTTCTTCCATGTGTCCATAGTTGGGTTTTTTCCTTCCAGGTGCCCATAGGAGAGTCACCTCCTTCCAGTTGTCCATATGTAGGTCTTCTTCTTCCAGGTATCTATAGGTAGGTATTCTCCTTCCAGGTGTAGGCATGTGGGTCTTTTCCTTCCAGGTGCCCATGTATGTGGTGTGCTATAGCTGGGTCTTCTCCTTCCAGGTTCCCAAAGGTGGGTCTTCTCCTTTCCGGGTGCCTGTAGGTGAGTCTTCTCCTTTCCGGGTGCCCATAGGTGTGTTGTGTCCATAGGCAGGTCTTCTCCTTCCATGTGCCCATAGGTGGTTCTTTTCCTTTCAGGTGCCCATAGGTATGTTGTTGTCCATAGATAAGCCTTGTCCTTCTAGGTGCCCATAGGCGCGGAGTGCCTCTAGACGGGCCTTCTCCTTCCGGGGGCCTGTAGGCGGGTCTTCTCCTTCCGGGTGCCCGTTGGTGGGTCTTCTCCTTCAGGGTGCCTGTAGGCAGGTTGTTCATGGATAACTCTTCTCCTTCCAGGTGCCCACAGGTGGCTCTTCTCCTTCCTGGTCCCCATAGGTGGCTCTTCTCCTTCCAGGTGCCTATAGGTGTTTCTTCACCTTCCAGGTGCCCATAGGTGGCTCTTCTCCTTCCAGGTGCCCATAGGTGGCTCTTCTCCTTCCGGGTTCCCATAGGTGGCGCTTCTCCTTCCAGGTGCCCATAGGTGGCGCTTCTCCTTCTGGGTACCCATAGGTGACGCTTCTCCTTCCGGGCGCCCATAGGTGGCGCTTCTCCTTCCGTGTGCCCATAGGTGAGTCACCTCCTTCCGGGTTTCCATAGGTAGGTCTTCTCCTTCCAGGTGTAGATATGTGGGTCTTTTCCTTCCAGGGGCCCATAGATGTGGTGTGCTATAGGTGGGTCTTCTCCTTCCATGTGCCCGTAGGTGGGTCTTCTCCTTCCGGGTGCCCATAGGCGGCTCTTCTCCTTCAGGGTACCCATAGATGTGGTGTGCTATAGGTGAGTCTTCTCCTTCCGGGTGCCCATAGGTGGGGTCTTCTCCTTTCCGGGTGCCCATAGGTGTGTTGTGTCCATAGGCCGGTCTTCTCCTTCCATTCGTCCATAGGTGGGGGTGTGTGTGTGTACACATATATAAACACCTTTTTTGCAAAGGGCAATAATCAGGTTTAAAATAATCAGTTAAAAATCCCTGTTTACAGGTTTATGGGTTGTGTGCTTGAAATAATAACCCAATTTTGCTATAAGATAACTATTTTCTAACATTCGCAGGTACATGAAAACTTTGCAGCTGCGTAGAGTAATTGAAGCCCTCTAACCCTGACGATGTCTGCCTACTGACAAAACATGTTGGATGGGGCCTGAATTGTGACATCATCGCTTCCACCGGAGGATCTGCAGCAGAGTTTTTGCTTAGCAATCCTGTCTCTCCATTATGTGAGTGTAATATATATGAATAGATACACTGGCTTTAAGCAGTTTTACATTGTGGTTTATGCCCTTTCTTTTCCTCATTTCCCATGCGCTTTTGATTGAGAGTGATGGGACAGAAGGGTTTTGGATGCCTTGGCTACCACCATTTTGTTTTACAGAGCACTATTATGATCTCTTATCATTTGGAGATCCCACATAGCTGGTAAGAGGCTTGTGCACAGTGGTGGTGGAACCCTCTTGAGTGGAGTGTGTCACTTTCAGCACTGTGGCTTGTGTTTTACACTTGGGACTTTCATTTATTTTAAAAGGGACTTTCACACTCAATTTTTGTTTGTTCAGTTATTTATGCACTATTTTTGTGCAGTTTCTCTGAATATAAATATTACAAACTTAAAACGTGCTCACATAAGTACAATAATTGTGCAAAAAAAATTTGCAATATTCAAAAATATTTTAAAAATCTATATTAACCACTTAAGGACCGGAAGGATTTCCAGCTTTAGGACCGGAGCCCTTTTTGCGATTCGGCGATGCGTCGCTTTAACTGACAATTGCGCGGTCGTGCGACGTTGTACCCAAACGAAATTTGCGTCCTTTTTTTCCCACAAATAGAGCTTTCTTTTGGTGGTATTTGATCCCCTCTGCGTCATTTCTGATCGCCGCTATAAACAAAAGAAGAGCGACAATTTTGCAAAAAAAACACAAATTTCTTACTTTTTGCTAAAATACAAATCCAAAAAAAAATATAAAAAAACATTTTTTTTCACAGTTTTTGGCCAATTTATATTCTTCATCATATTTGCGATAAAAAAAATCGCAATCGGCGTTTATTGATTGGTTTGCGCAAAAGTGGTCGCGTTTACGGATGATGAGAATTCATTTTTGGGGTTTTTATTTATTTATTTTTTATTCCTAATAATGGCGGCGATCTGCGATTTTTAGCGGTACTGCAATATTGGGGCGGACATGTCGGAACATTTTGACACTTTTTTGGGACCATTGGCATTTATACAGCGATCAGTGCTATAAAAATGCACTGATTACTGTGTAAATGCCATTGGCAGTGAAGGGGTTAACCTGCAGGGGGCGCGCTAAGGGTTAACTATGTTCCCTGGGCGTGTTCTAACTGTATTGGGGCTTGCCTAGCTGGGGAAGGGAAGTTATCACAGCCTTCACGTACAGGAAGGCTGTGATCACATCCCTTCCCCCTCACACAGAGCGGAGGTCTGTGTTTACATGCACGGACCTCCGCTCTTTCACTCCGGGGGGGGGCATCGCGGGTGGCCGGTGGCAATCGAAGCCGCCGCACCCGCTCCCCGGCCCTCCTCGGACACAGTGAGCACGCGGGCGCGCCTCCGGCGGCGCGCGCGCGCTCACTGTGCGCGATCTGGCGGCCGCCGTCGTATGACGGCGGTTTGCCTTACAGAGCCACTTTGCCGCCGTCAATCTCCGATCGGCGGTCGGCAAGTGGTTAATAAAGAAAATGTCAGTGTAATTAAAAGTCCACTATAAAGAGAGTCCAAATACATATCACAGCAGAAGAGTGTCTTCCACCAGCTACTGGAAATCCTTTCCACCACACGTGAACAACAGAACTAAATTGCACTCACCGACATTAAGGCCTCATACACACAGCCGTTTTTTACAGCCACGTTTTTTAGCGTTTTTTACAACTCTCCATGTTATTCAATGACCCCATAAAAACGCAGACATTTTTGAGCTGTAGATGGCGTCGGCGTTAGTGAGCTGAAAGTAGAACCCACAGCCAGCGTAGCCGTGTACTCGTTGCGGCAGGGGGACACTGGACTTGTCGAATCTCGATTTTCTGTTTTCCTCCTACTTTGGTAGGAATGCTCCGGTACTTATCCTGGGCCTTATGTGGCTAGGAAGACTTCATCTGGTCACTCCATTGGCCTTATACCTTTAGGTCTTGGGTACATCTGCACACAATTCGTTGAACCCAATCCTCTTGATCACTTTGTGTCCATTTCCTGGTCCATATACCCTGCTGCAAGTCTCGTAAGCCTCCGCCCTCATTAATACGGATACTTTCCTGGCAACCCTCCATTAGATTATAGACCCCTGCAACCACTGCAGTACCGTTCGGACGGTGAATCCTATGTCTGCCGACACCCAGATATAGCTACCAATGAGTATTTTTTGATCCCCTGACCACAAACACTCTTCTTTCCTTTGTGTTTTTGGAGTATAATCAGAAACCTTATGCAATTTGGTTATACCTTTGAGGACCCCTCAATACCCTGTATGGCATGAGGACTTGTTTTTAATGTTTTGACCACTTACCCCTGAGGAAGATCTCTGATTGAACATCATCGAAACATGTTGGGTCGTCTTCTGCCATCACTGGCAGTCTACAGTGGTCATTTTTATGCTCCTGTGCATACCCATCACTATATCTGATTGTCCATGTTTGTTATGTTAGATAACCAATTTTTGCCTATGTTCTATGTGTGAACCCTTCAACCCTTATGGGCTTCCTTTTAAATGTACCAATAAATGTTTGTATTTTATACAGACTTGCTATCTTGTTCTTGGTGAGTTGGTCTCCCCGTTTAATGTCCCAGAGGGGGTTTTTCTTGTGCTTCTGCAGTTAGAGAGGAGGCCCCTTTCACACTTGTGCAACTTGTCCTGCGACTTGGGACTGCAAAGTTGTATGACAAGTCATACCCCAAGATGAGTACCATTCATATCTGTGTGACTTCAAGTCGCAGCGACTTCAAAGTAGTCCCTACACTACTTTGGTCCAACTTTGATGCGATTCGTGGTCCATAGACCTCATGATTACACAGGCATTGCTTAAAGTCGCATAAAAATCGAGGCTAAAATTGTGGCAGATACATGCGACTTTCAGGTCGCACGAGTGTGAAAGGGGCCTAAGTGGTGCCCCTTTAAATTATTTTATTACCAGAGATCAGACCTCACTATATAGTAGATGGTAAGACAGAACATTTTTTTCAAAATATTGTGTTAGCTGTTCCATTTTTCTGTTTGATTTCCTTTGTGTATAAGTTGCAGGTGACATTGATTGCTGTCCCATTACCTGCAAAATCACAGTCTCACACTCTGTATCGATTAAAGCACCAGAGTGATTTCTAATATCCCTTCCCTTCTTCAGCCTCCTGCGTTCCCGTCCCAGCCGTTTACTTTAGCGTAGTCGTGGCTAACCTGTATTGGTGTTATGGCCTGTTTTGGTAGAGCAAGGTACAAACTGCTTTTGTCTGTCCTTCACTCTTCACCTACATATCCCATCCTCACCAACACACGAGCGGATCGTTCGGGTCCGCCTGTCAGTTTTTCAGGCGGACCCGAACGAACGCTCCATTGTCCTCTATGGAGCGACGGATGTCAGATGCTTATACTGTGGTGTTAAAGAGGAAGTAAACCCAAAAGTTGTTGCCCAGGGGGCTCTCTCCATGTGACCCAAGTTTGGTATTTTTATCGGCTATGGTTCGGGAGAACGGTGTCCCCAAACCGGGTGTCCCCCTCCCATAGACTCCAATGTTAAGTCCCAAATTCACCCAACAATTGCTGGTCAATGACTGGTCAATTTGGGGACCCGGTATGGCCGAACCATAGGTGCTGGAGGTCCCAAACTTAAACCAATTGTTGCCCAGGGGCCCTCTCTATGTGACCCAAGTTTGGTATTTATATTGGCTATGGTTTGGGAGAAGGTGTCCCCAAACGGGTGTCCCCCTCCCATAGACTCCAATGTTAAAGGCCGCTAAAGTCTTTGTTGTAGGGGGCCCTTGAGACACTGGGGCCCCTTACAACAGTACTGTCTGTACCCCCCTGATGGCGGCCCTACACCAGTGTACTTACCCGTTTAACCGCTTGTGTACTCGCCCTTCTACGTATCGATCTACTTGATGATCTACCTACCTACCTGTCAGTCCAACTTTCTGCTTACCCATCTGTGTCTATCTAATCGTTTCTTACTGTGTACTTGCCCTTTTTTCTTCCTGTCTAGCATTCTAATTTTGCTCTCTTATCATTATGGTAAACAGTACATTTTCCTCTAATTCTAAGTTTGACAGAAATGTTTCCTAGGTTACAAACAGATTGTAAGTATCTTCAGAGCTGTTGGCATCCCTTAAGTTATAGCCAATAATTTCCTGAAAGAAGCTTTCTTCCATGCCTAGTTCTTAATTCCCATCTTGTGTATCTTCTATTTACACAAACTGTGGCCTTGGATGACTGTGATGGCGGCATTGGTAGCTGTGACCGCAGTGATGTTGTATCCCAGCCTCAGCAGAGGCTCACCGTGAGACTGCTCATCAAAGCCATGTACTGTCCTCCATCGTAGCCAGCATCGCTCACATTTGGAGAACACACACACAGAAAAAAAAAATGGATCCTTACTCTTCCTTTTTACCTCTTAAAAAATTCCTCAAGTCTCTGAGAGAACAGAAGTAGGGCCATTGCTTTAACCTGTAATATATGTATTAGTCAAGCAGGGGAATAAAGATATGACTTTATTCTTACTTTAGGCAAGACTTAGCTTGCTATCTTTCATGTACCTGAGATACTGTTATGGCCTGGAGCAGGCTTTCGGTACCAAATTATTTATGATGTTTTGAGTTTGTGGCTGTTTTACTCTTAAACATGTTGTAAAGATCATATAACCTTTGCCATGGGAAACACACATATCAAGGTATAGCAACGAGATGCTGATGGAATTTTCCAGCTGTCCCATGTATCCTACAGCTGTATCTACACTATTTTTAGTTTAAGTTTTCAACCAATATGCATCCAAGTTTGTACTGTTGTCAACCTTTCTTTTCTAGCCATGGGATTGTGAAAAAGTGATGATCTGTATGTCTTAAAGCGGTTGTATACCTGTAAAAAAAAAAAAAAAGGGAAAGGCATAATGAGCTAGCATGCACCGCATACTAGCTCATTATGAAATGCTTGCCTCAGAACGAAGCTCCGACGGGTCCGCTCGGTCCCTGCAGAGGGAGCCAACATGTTCCCTCGGAGGATCCTTCCGGGTATGCGGCTCCGGCCACTCACAGTGCGCTGGAGCACATCTTTCAGGCAAGGTCCGGCGCTATGCACCGTGACGTGCGCCGTGACGTCAGCGGCTGCATTTAGGGCGAATATCTCCTAAACCTGTAGGTCATTCTGCTTCAAGTGGTTGTTCTGAGGTAATAGATGCAGGCATCACCCCAGTACCGTTTTTTTAGAGCCGACGGTCCACTAAGCAGCCACTTGGCTGTTATTACAAGCAGCGTGAAGGGACATGTCCCCTCCCGCTGCTCCGCCCAGGGTCTCCCCTAGCGACAAGCCGGCACATCCACCGGCTGGCAGGAGTCCCGAACAAAGCCGGAATTGGCTTTGATCGGGTCTCCAATGTACAATCACTTTAAAGCTGAACTTCAGGCAAATCTAAAAGACACAAGCAACTCGTGTAAGTATTTGCATGAATTTGCCTTCAGCATCAGCAGAATTTAAACTGACAGAGGGAGGAGCATCACAAGGAGCTAGTCAGTTGTGCTGCAGTGCTTGTGTGGTAACAAGTAAGGATGGGCTCGGGCGTGTTCGCAAGTGCACGTGCCCACCAGGAAGTGAAGCCTGCACTGCACTAATCACAGGCAGTGAGACATTTCCCCCGATGTACGGCTGCAGCGGTCGGGGAATGTCTCCCTGCCTGTGATTGGCGCAGTGCAGGGATCACTTCCCGGCGGGCACTTGCGAACACGCCCGAGCCCATCCTTAGTAGCAAGTAACTTGCTGAGAGGAGAGAGCAGAAAGGTGCACTTGCTGGTTCAGGCTGCATTCACACCTAAGCATATCGTATTCAGGCAGAAAGTCGATCGATTTTACCGCAATTTTGCCATGATTTTTGTACAGGTCAAATGGTCACCAATGTAAAAAGCAGAAAAACGCCTGTAATCTGCCTAAAAAGGAGCTCATGTCCGTTTTGAACTTTAGGCTTTTGCTTCAGGCGTCAGAACGCTCAGATGTGTACAGGGGCCATTTAACTGAATGGGATTTTGCTTGTTGGGCGTTTTGGAACTTTTGAGATGAGGGTTTTTACGAGCTGAAAACGCTTAGGTGTGAATGGGCCCTTTCTATTTCACTGTCAGTCACAGGTTGGAGGAGGAATAAGGCCCCTTTCACATGGACGTTCTGTTCAGGTCAGTTTTTCAGGCAGACCTGAACGGATGCTCCGTGCAGCCCTATGGAGCGATGTCAGCGGAGATATGTCCGCTGGACCCGTTGATCTCTGATCCGCTCTGCTTCCGTAGAGTGTGACGGAGGAAAACCCTGCGGATCGGATGACAACAGACAGATGGATCCGTTGTCATCCAATTTCCCATAGGGGAGAGCGAGGGCTCTGACAGATCCGTCTCTGCACAGACAGCGGCAACGGATCCGTCATCCGTCAGATCAGTGGGGATCAGCGGACCCAGCACTCAGACATGGCCTGTAAGTGAAACTTACAAACATAGTAGACCCTCACGCTTTTTTGCCTATATCTGTTACTAAATAATAGCATTACATGAGAAGTCTAACCTTTTGTGTCATTTTCGCTTCTAAGTTGTTTTATTCAGGCTCCGTTTTTCAAATTTCCGGTTCTCCTGTTTGCTGGGTGACCCATGTATTGCCAATCTCATAGTGTCATAGCACATGGGAGGCAGAGCTACAGCGTCCTGGGGACACAGTGAGTGCGGGCGCAGCCAGCGTTCCTACGCAGGGCTGTAGTCACATAGGTGTGAGCGCGCACGCACGGGTGACACTATGAGATCGGCAATACACGGGTCACCCAGCAAACAGGACAACCAGAAATGGGAAAGACGGAGCCTGAATAAAACAACTTAGAAGCTAAAATGACACAAAAGGTTAGACTTCTCATGTAATGCTATTATTTAGTAACAGATATAAGCAAAAAAGCGTGAGGGTTTAGTATCACTTTAACTGCAGATGAGAAAAATCTGATCTGCTGACAGATAGGGCTGTGCTGTATGACAGTGCTGTGTAAATCTCAGAACTAGATGGACAGAATTACAAATCTTTATTGGCAGGTAAAACCACCCCTATGAATGTATTTAACCTATGTATTTAACGGTTTGCTTGGAGTTCAGCTTTTAGACTCTGAAATGATGTAGGGTGTAAAGTTGATCTTTATTAATAAGATATTATTTAGCTCATACTGTTCTGGCTTTTGAGATGTATGACTGATAATGAATTTGAAGATTAAATAATTATACTTTTAGTCAGATTTGCCAGTCTTTGGTATACAGCCTTCTAATTGCAGTCATGTTATTTCTGTCAAACTGACTCTTGCTGGTGGGCTCCAGGATGCCGCCTAGTGGTGACGGTAAGTCTAGATCAGCGGTTCTCAACTCCTGTCCTCAGGACCCAATAACAGGCCAGGTTTGCAAGATAACTGAAATACATCACAGGTGATATAATTTGCTGCTCAGTGATTGCAGTATTCTAGTCTGCGTGTCCCCAAGGTAATACTTAAAATCTGGCCTGTTAGTGGGTCCTAAAGACAGGAGTTTAGAACCACTAGTCTAGAGGTAACATGTTAATACAGGTAGACTGAATGTCTATGGTTCACTGTCTACCCTTAGTCTAAAGGGAAGCTCCAACATTTAACCTCCACCAAAAATTGGTTTTAGGGAAGAGGGCTAGGATTATCACAAATTCTTACTTTAAATGTTAGTGTTTCAGCTTTACTGATAAAGGTCCATATAAAATTCCTCCATCTCCTCCCCACCAACTATGCTGGAAATCATTAGACAGGCGATATGTGCAAGTGAAGGGTCGAGAGCAAATTGATGGAGGATTTTTACATCAGGGATGCAAAAGTCAATCATGAATGTGAATATCTTACCCTCCAAAGTTTTCAGTAGAGGTTTTCTTTGATATTAAAAAGAAAAACATGTTTTTTTGCTGTGCATAATATGCAGATAAAATGTCTACTTGTTGTGTTGCACTGTTTCACGCTGTTAAGAGCTGCAGTACTGTCGATGCACCCCCATGGGTTGTCAGTTACAGCGTGGGCTCATAGTAAGTGAGTTTAATGATGCTGACTGAGATTCTTCTTTTAAGTGGGCATCGATGAGCAGCATTACAGGAGGAGAAGAGCAGCGTTGGAGCACGGAGATGAGTAGTTCAAAAAAAAAAAAAAAATCACTTTTATTGAAGGGAATTAACCACTTGCTGACTCAGGCTTTTTCTGGCATTTGTTGTTTACAGGTAAAAATCAGTATTTTTTGCTAAATCAAACATTATATATATTTTTTGCAGAGACCTTAGAGAATAAAATGGTGGTCATTGTAATATTTTAACTACTTCCAGACCAGCAGGTACAATTTTTCTGCGGCAGGTTGGCACGGATACGCGAATCGTCGTCATTGTACGTTGGCGATGCATGCGCGATTTGCAGGCGCTGCACACCGCGTGAGCGAGCTTGCGGGTCGGACGGACTCGATGTCCGCCAGCAAACTGTGATCACCTAGTACAGAGGCAGAACGGGGATCTGCCGATGTAAACAAGGTAGATCCCCGTTCTGACATGGGACATGACAGAGATCTACTGTTCCCAGTTGTCGGGAACAGTGATCTCTGTCATGTCCCTGCCAGCCCATCCTCCCTACAGTTAGAACACACCTAGGGAACACAGTTAACCCCTTGTTCGCTCCCTAGTGTTTTACCCCTTCCCTGCCAGTGTCATTTTTACATTGATCAGTGCATTTTTATAGCATTGATCAATGTAATAATGTCACTGGTCTCCAAAAAGTGTCATTTGGGGTCAGATTTGTCTGCCGAAATGTCGCAGTCCCGCTAAAAATCGCAGATCGCTGCCATTACTAATAAAAACCAAAATAAAAAAAAATAAAGGTTCCTAAATCTATCCCATAGTTTGTAGACGCGATTACTTTTGCGTAACCCAATCAATATTGCAATTTTTTTTTATTTTTTACCAATAATATGTAGAAGAATATATATTGGCCTAAACTGATGAATAAATTTGTTTTTTATATATTTTTTGGATATGTATTCTAGCAAAAAGTAACAAAAACTTAAAAAAAAAATTGTTGCTCTTTGTTTATAGCGCATACACTAAAAACTGCAGAGGTGATCAAATGCCACGAAAAGAAAGCTCTATTTGTGAGGAAAAAAGGACGTCAATTTTATTTGGGTACATTGTCGCATGACCGCGCAATTGTCAGTTAAAGCGACGCAGTGCCGTATCGCCAAAAATGGCCTGGTCATTAGGGGAGCAAATCCTTCCAGGGCTGATTAAGTCACACTGTATTTGTGCAACCATCTTTCAAACGAAATGTATGGGGAAAAAATACACTTTAATGAATTA
>BLSH010392819.1:429148-455138 GCA_018402905.1 Glandirana rugosa
CTAAAATTTTCTACTTCAACTAAAATTTCTACTTTATATAATAAATTGGTGAACGGTTGGTGGATTGACATTTACATGCAGTAATAAAATGTTAATTTATGGCCCCAATACCGACGTCGATCTACGGTATTGGGGTCGTAGAAAGAAAAGGAACCGTTAGCCGAAAGACTATTTTCACTAAGGTCGTCGCCTAACGGGGGTTCTAGTGAAAATATCCGCCTCCCTCTCCACGGGGGGTCAAAGGTTCAAATGACCTCGGTAACCATTCGGGCCTTGGTTGAACCTCACCGGCTACCGATCCGTCCTTCAATTCACTCCTGTTCTACCGCCGAGGGCATAGAAAAAAAAGGGGAACCCAACCTGTTGTCACAGTTGAGGACTGCCTACCGAAGGGCATAGAGCTGAGTGGGGGCCATCTTGTCCTCACTTAACTTCCTGCCTAGCCATCGGCCACTCCAAGTTGGTTCCGGGCTTACCAATGGCTCCAGTAAACTTGGAAACTGGGGGGCACCTCTCCCTCCGCCTATAAAAGTGATCTTGGGGGCAATCCGCTGCTGGAATCACTTTTATCAGAAAGCCGATTGCCAAGGAAAAGAAAGATGCTGGGGTTATGGCATCTAGCTGCAGCCATAACCCCGGTATTTAATTGTAAAATAATGACGTACATTTACAGTTAGGTGGTTGGCAAGTGGTTAAATAATATATTTCATCTTTAAAATCAACTTCATCTTTTAAAATCTAGAGCTGTGATGACCTTCCATGTTCCACAGTGCAGACTGTGCCACTCTCTGCAAGCAGAGGCATATATACTGAATTGTGCCTACCACTAATAATGTAATACATAGGTGGTAACGGATTCAAATCATGTTCACTTTAAGACAATGTCTTTTCTGGACCTTTTTGTTTATAAGTTTAAGTTAGTATTGTTAAAAAATTAATTAGAACCCCCAAATATTATTAATATTTTTTTCTAGCAGAGACCCTAGAAAATAAAATGGTGATCGTTGCAATATTTTATGTCACACCGCAGTCTTACAAACACTTTTTTGAATTAAAAAAAGAAAACAGTAAAACTTTTTTCTATAATGTGAAAGATGATTTTATGCCAAGTAAAAAATACCTAACATGTCATGATTTAAAATTGCACACGCTTGTGGAATGGTGGCAAACTACAGTATTTAAAAATCTCCATAGGCGACGCTTTCAATTTTTTACAGGTTAACTGTTTAGAGTTAGAGAGGTGGTCCAGTGTTAGAATTTTTTCTCTCGATTTAACGATCACGGCAATACCTCACGTGTGGTTTGATCACAATTTACATTTTTGGGTGTGACTTACGTATGCGTTCGCTTCTGCGCACCAGCTCGGAGGAACGGGACACTTTAATTTTTTTTTTTATTATTTATTTTACTTTTTTATTTTTACTGTCACTTTATTTATTATTATTATTTTTTTTGATCACTTTTATTCTTATTACAAGTATTATAAACATTGTAATAGAAAAAAGCATGACAGAGCCTCTTTATTGCGAGATCTGGGGTCAAAAAGACCTCAGATCTCACATTTACACTTAAAAGCTATCTTGCCCTTGGCTTCCTGCACAGCCACAGAGAGGATGGGCTTGGGCTTACCAGACCTTTGCACTGACCGGGAAGCAGCGGGAGGGGGGCACCTCTCCTGCCGCCAGGATCACTTGTATGTGAAAGAGAATCGCCCACACAATAAAAAAAAATACAGTGGTTATGGCAGCTAGCTGCTGCCATAACATTGGTATATAATGTCAAAGTATTGACATATATATATACTGTGGGCGGTCCTGAAGTGGTTAAGGTGCCTCGAAGGCAGAGGTTTAGTTTTAGAAAGGATCAATTAGTCAGAATAGGCAGTCTCAATCCAAACCAATTTAAGAAGTGTGGCTATATTGACTAGTGCTAGCAGTACCTATTGGACCACCCTGTCTGTCTTTGCTTTGCCCATAGCCACAGATAAAATTCACACTTAAAACAGAACTAAATTTCCACTGTAAAACAAAAAGCAGGAAGGCATTTATTGCAAAGCAATTTAAGGCCCCTAATTTCCTGTTTGCTGCCTTCACCAGTGCTGTATAGTGAGCTGCGCATTTGTGCTAGTTTCAAACCGAACAGAATGACTGCCATCGTTGCTTTTTGGAATTTGGTGCAGACACACTCTGGAAGGCCTCATTTAGATTTGCGGTTGGGCCCCTCCTTAAGCTGCAATAGGCGGTAAACGAATGTGGCTAAGTTGACCCGACCTGTAGGGATTGGCAGGC
Source organism: Glandirana rugosa (assembly GCA_018402905.1). Lineage (NCBI taxonomy): Eukaryota > Metazoa > Chordata > Amphibia > Anura > Ranidae > Glandirana > Glandirana rugosa. The sequence continues at coordinate 431,437 of BLSH010392819.1, forward strand.
AGCAGGCCTGCTGAATGCTTCAAATGCAAGTCAATAGGGAAGCGCTGCAAACACGCCTCAATCATGTACAATGCACGCGGTTGCAGCACAATTGTTGGCAAAAATGAGGTTAAAACAGGCAGTGAGGAGACATCGCTTCGCATCTTCACTGCCTATGAATAGTCTCTGGAGTGCAATCCAGACGCAGATCAGGCTTCAGAGGCAAGGGAAATTTAGGCACACCTCTAAATCTACCCGAAGTCTTCAGCGGTTTTGCTAAGCTGGGCTTCTGGTGTATTGCTGTACCTTTGAGGCGGAGGGGGATGTCTTTTGGTGAGCCTTCCCTCTGTTTATGGAATGGAATCTAATTAACACAAGAACAATTTCCAAAATTTTGACAGAACTGAGTTTTATAGAACATTTGGTTAGCTCATTACGAAAGTTAGGTTAATAATATAACTTGGATTACAAAATCTTCAGTTTTACTCAAATTGATGCAAACATGAATACCCCCACAACAAAAACTACTGCTTCTAGTATTTTGTATGACCTCCATGATTTTTAAGGACAGCACCAAGACTTCTAGGCATGGAATGAACAACCTCTTTTAGAGCCTGGAAGCTGGATGGAGAGTGATGCTCAACCTGTCTTTTCAGAATAGGTTTTCGATTGGGTTCAGATCAGGAGACATACAGTACTGAATCACTTTCACCCTGTTCTTCTTCAGAAATGCTACAGTGGCCTTAGGTGTGTTTTGAATCATTTTCATGTTGGAAAGTGCACAACCACCAAGGGCACGGAATGATTGTAGAATCTTCTATTTCAATATAGAATTTATGATACCATCAATGAAATGCAGCTCCCTGACACCAGCAGCACTCATGCAGCCCCACAGAAGGACACTGCCACCACCATGTTTCACTGTAGGCACCGCGCATCCTCACCTTTGCAATGCCATACAGTTTTGAAGCCATCAATTCCAAAAACATTGATCTTGGTCTCATTACTTCAGAGTACAGTCCAAATTGTCTTCTTTTTCAGCATGGGTCCTGGCAAATTCTAGGTGGGCTTTTTTTTTTTCATGGGCTTTAGGAGAGGCTTCCTTCGTGGACGACACCCATGCATGCCATACTTCTGCAGTGCACGCTGTATTGTGTCTCGGGAAACAAGCACCCCAGTTTGGCTTTCTACCTTTTAGCCAACTGCAGTGAACTTGCATGGCGATTTTCTTCAAACCTCCTCATCAGAAGACGCTCCCGTCGAGGTGTTAACTTCCGTGTATGGCCTGGACGTCTCTGTGAAACAGTTGAGGTTCCATCTTTGACAAAATTTTTGTACCACTTTTGCTACAATATTCTGACTGAAAAGTTTGCTGATCTTGTTGTAGCCTTCACCTTTTTTGTGTAAAGAAATTATTTTCTTTCTCAGACCTTGTGACATTTCTCTTCCATGTGGTGCCGTTGCTGACAGCGTAAAATGGGAGTAGTTTTCTTTAAGTAACGCCCTTTTATAATTGTCTGCTGGACACCTGTTCAACCACTTCAGCCCCGACAGGATTTGCCCCCTTAATGACCAGGCCATTTTTTGCGATACGGCACTGCGTCACTTTAGCTGACAACTGCGCGGTTGTGCGATGCTGTACCCAAACAAAATTGATGTCCTTTTTTCCCACAAATAGAGCTTTCTTTTGGTGGTATTTGATCACCTCTGTGGTTTTTATTTTTTGCGCTATAGACAAACAAAGAGCGACAATTTTGAAAAAAAACAACACTTTTTTTACTTTTTGCTATAATACATATAAGAAAATATATATAAAAAACAAAATTATTCATCAGTTTAGGCCTATATATATTTTTCTATATATTTTTGGTAAATAAAATCGCAATAGGCGTATATTGATTGGGTTGCACAAGTTATCGCGTCTACAAAATAGGGGATATATATTTGTGGCATTTTTATTTTTTATTTTTTTTACTAGTAATGGTGGTGATCTGCGATTTTTATCGTAACTGTGACATTGCGGCGGATCGATCGGACACTTTTGACACTTTTTTTGAGACCAATGACATTATTACATTGATCAGTGCTATAAAAATGCAGTGATCAATGTAAAAATAACACTGGAAGGGAAGGGGTTAAACTCTAGGGGCAATCAAAGGGTTAACTGTGTTCCCTCAGCGTGTTCTAACTGTAGGGGGGATGGGCTGGCAGGGACATGACAGATCTCACAGTTCTCGATGACTGGGAACAGTAGATCACTGTCATGTCCCCTATCAGAACGGGGATCTGCCTTGTTTACATTGGCAGATCCCCATTCTGCCTCTCTAGAACTCGATGTCCACCGGCAACCCGCGGGCACGCTCGTGCAGCATGCAGCGGGCATGAGCATGCGCCACTGCCGGCGCGCTCCCATCCACAACTGTGCCTGCATGAGCTGCCGTACAGCTACGATTTGCGTAGGAGAGCCGACCTGCCGCCGTATAGCGACGGCGGCTGGTCAGCAAGCAGTTAATAAATAATTAAACTCAACTGTAGTTGAATTCTTGTTAATTAGGATTTTGTTGTCTAAAATTCTCCTAAGACTTTCATTGGGGTGTATTCATTTTTGTAACATGGTCTTGAATGAATGTGTTAGGAAAATACTTTTTTGTGTGTGCAAATTAACAAATCTTAGTTGCAATAAATGGCCCACATTTGTGGGAATATTTTGTAGTATAGTTTCCCATAGAAAATGTTGATTCTGAAAGGAAAGTAAAGGTGTTATGACAAATCTCGTGTACTCTTAGTTTATGCTGAGCACTGTATATTGTGATGGTATGCGAGGCAATGTCATAGATGGACACTATGTGGTGCCTCATATGCGTTAATTTGGCATGGACTAAGGTGGAATTTGGCCCAAGTTTTCCCAACCATCTTGGCAGGGCTGGTTCCGGACTAGATTTTGTGGTCCACTGGTGTCCACTTGCAGGTGTTGTTTAAATAAACCTGGAACAGAGCAAAGTTTGCTCTGCCCTGGGACTCTGAGAACGATCAGACAGAGAAAGCTGACACACGGAGCTTTGGCTTTTTGGACTAAAGAAAAGGTTTGCAATAACTTTGTTTTGTGGGTGTCTGGGACAAGCCCTACACCGCTCAGTAAGGAGTGCTGATGTTTAGTTAGAACCGGAGAGGCAAGGATTTATTTTGCTGTTTTGTTTATTGTTACTTGCAACCTTATCAAGAAACCTGGCTGCAAGCCAGATTTTAAGAAAAACTGCTGACTGAACTGTCTTCATCCCAGGAAAGCTCATCCCCACAAGAACTAATCCCCCACAATATATATACTTACTATATTATACATATACAGTATATGTACAAAAAAAAATCAAGCCATTGTGAGCATAACAAGAAAAAGAAGACCCATCATATTATTCAGGTCATCTCTGTACATTATACTGCAGCTTTTTATGTGTGTTTAATATCTCAGCATTTTTTGGTGGGAAGTTGTTGCTGTGGGTAAAAAGACATATTATGTGGTTATTGTAAACACAACATTGTTTTCATTTGTGTTTTTTTTATTCTGTAAGTTTTCATTTTTGAGAATGAACCTTCATCCTGTCTCATTTGTAGGTTGTGTAGTGACTTTTTTCCATTAATGCGATTTACAATATTTGCAGGATTTATAATCCCTTATACAATTAAGTCCTTCCAGCTGTGCAGAGTGAGGGGTGGGACAGAAGAGTAGAGCAATAATCAGTATTATTTTCTACTATTAAATGACAGGAAAACTCCTCAGACAGATTTGCGCCTCTTCCCGAAGACATTACTGATCAGTTTGGCCATGGAGCCACTTGGCCGCCTCTTGTCTTTTATTTTGTTCTGTAAGATGATATTTCTGACCATGGCGGTAAACATGGCATTGACCTCCTGGCATTGTTCAGCTGCAGAGAGTTCATAATAGTGACAGCGATGCTCCAAGGCCACCTTTTGCCCCTCCTCTTGTGGTACCTCTCGCATGTGGCACAGGTCCTGCTTGTTACCGATTAAGAAGAGCCCTGCCTCCGTGTCTCTGCAATGGCAAACATGACAATATCAGAGAAACCACATTATGGTGGAGAGACCCAAAGCACTGACAGATACAGATAAAAAGCTTTGTAAATATTGTGTCCAGACATATATTATGAAGGCCTCATAAGAGCCATATACATTTGGGCTCACTATGTGGGCCCATATATGGGCTTATTTGAAGGGAATCTGTCATCTTGTCAGGTATACATGTAGATTTGGTCAGCTTAAAGCTGAGCTCCAGCCAAATATAAAAGGATCGAGATAATGCAGCATTATAAGTATAATGTAAAACATAACAAAACAAGAATGATCATTAGCGTTGAGTGGCAGAATTGGTTAGCACACTGAAGAATCACTATTGTCAGCATCACTGAGAAAAATAATTTTGGATAAGAAAACAATTTGCTGGAGTTTGCTCATAGACATTCCTGGTGCTCAATATTTGCCTCAACAATCTGACATCCAGATAGACTCTGATCAGGGAATATTTCCTTGTCCAGCTTACCTCTTGCACATCCTGACATTGGCCTCACGTAGGCTGCAGATAATAGTCTTGGCGAAGACGAAGGACGATCTTCGGCTGATGTCATACACAATCAAGAAACCGTCTGCCCGGCTCAGTTCTTCGCACATCGGCAGCTTCTTTTTATTCATATGAAATGACAGACTGGAATGAACTACTATACTGCATCATGGTAATGTATTTTCAAGAACAAGCAAGAAACCAACCCCATAGCCCCCAACTGTCCCTGATTTCGAGGGACTATCCCTGATTTGGAACAAAGTCCCTCTGCCCTTCTTTCCTGCTTTTATTGTCCCTCATTTCGGTCTGATGTACAGTGAGGGAAAAAAGTATTTGATCCCCTGCTGATTTTGTATGTTTACCCACTGACAAAGAAATGATCAGTCTATAATTTGAAATGGTAGGTTTATTTTAACAGTGAGAGACAGAATAACAACAAAAATATCCAGAAAAGCATTTTAAAAAAGTTATAAATTGATTTGCATGTTAATGAGTGAAAAAAGTATTCGATCCCCTATCATATCAGCAAGATTTCTGGCTCCCAGGTGTCTTCTATACAGGTAACAAGCTGAGATTAGGAGCACTCTCTTAGAGCCGGTTCACACTGAGGCGACTTGTCAGGCGACTCAAGTTGCCTGACAAGTCGTCCCCATGCAGTGCAATGGAACCGTTCTAATAGGAGCGACTCAGGTCGCTCCGACTTAGAAAAAGGTTCCTGCACTATTTTTGGGGCGACCTCAGCGCGACTTGCATTGACTTCTATGTAAAGAAGTCTACTTGCAAGCCGCGCTGAGGTAGCCTCGAGCGGGGCGACTTGCTTTGCCCTGCAAGTCGCGCCGCTCTAGTGTGAACTGGCACTAAAAGAGTTACCTGTATAAAAGACACCTGTCCACAGAAGCAAACAATCAGTCAGATTCCAATCTCTCCACCATGGCCAAGACCAAAAAGTTGTCCAAGGATGTCAGGGACAAGATTGTAGACCTACACAAGGCTGGAATAGGCTACACAACTATCACCAAGCAGCTTGGTCAGAGGGTGAGAACAGTTGGTGTGATTATTTGCAAATGGAAGGAACACAAAATAACTGTCTATCTCCCTCGGTCTGGGGCTCCATGCAAGATCTCATCTTGTGGAGTTTCAATGATCAATGAGGAATCAGCCCATGACTACAAGGGAGAATCTTGTCAATGATATCAAGGCAGCTGGGACCATAGTCACCAAGAAAACAATTGGTAACACACTACACCGTGAAGGACTGAAATCCCCCATCAAACATGGAGGGGGAAACATTATGCTTTGGGGGTGTTTTTTTGCTAAGGGGACAGGACAACTTCACCGCATCAAAGGGACAATGGATGAGGCCATGTACCGTCAAATCTTGGGTGAGAACATCCTTCCCTCAGCCATTGCATTGAAAATGGGTCGTGGATGGGTATTCCAGCATGACAATGACCCAAAACACTCCATACCTTAATCCCATAGAAAATATGTGGAGGGAGCTGAAGGTTAGAGTTAACAAACGTCAGCCTCGAAACCTTAATAACTTGGAGAGGATCTTCAAAGAGGAGTGGGACAAAATCCCTCCTGAGATGTGTGCAAACCTGATGGCCAGCTACAAGAAACATCTGATCTTTGTGATTGCCAACAATAGTTTTGCCACCAAGTTATGTTTTGCAAAGTGGTCAAATATTTCACTCATTATAATGCAAATCAATTAATAACTTACCTGAAAAGTGTTTTTCTGAATATTTTTGTTGTTCTGTCTCTCACTGTTAAAATAAACCTACCATTAATATTATAGACTGATCATTTCTTTAATTGTCAGTGGGCAAATGTAAAAAAACAGCAGGGGATCAAATACTTTTTTCCCTCACTGTATATAGTTGTATATAAAATGCACTATTTATCTTTCCCAGTGCTAAACTTTTCATTTCAATTTCTAAATTGCTGCATTTGTACATTTCAAAAGCTAGTATAAATGAATAGTAGTGGTAAAAAAAGCACTTCTGGGTTTAACTAATCATTTTTTTTTTTATAATTCCCCTTTACGGGGCATGGCATGTCTTACACCTACATACTTTTGCTACTAGGTGTCCCTCGTTCCCATCTCTAAAAGTTGGAAGGTATGTAGCCCTGATACCTTAATATATCCCTATCACTTTTATTTTGATACCTAACTCTGACCCTGGTCAACAACAGATTTTAAAACCAATCCTGCTTGCCACATGCGTTAGTGTGGTGATGTCATCATCCCTGTCTGACAGAGCATGTAATAAGTTAGTGACAGCTTGTAGTGAACACTATTAACCACTTCCCGCCAGGAGGATGTCAATGGATATCCCCCGGTTTTAGTGGTTATACCGGAATGAGGCCTGCACCTACAGGCCTCATTCCGGCATGTTTGTTTTCTCTGATTCTCTTTCATGCAGAAGTGATCTGAGTGGACAATTCCTGTGTACTGGCTACCTGTCCCTGTGTAATGGCTGCAATACCTGTGTAATGGCTACAATACCTGTGTAATGGCTCCCTGTCCCATGTGTAATGGCTCCCTGTCCCTGTGTAATGGCTACAATACCTATAATACCTATGTAATGGCTCCCTGCTCCTGTGTAATGGCTACAGTACTTGTGTAATGGCTCCCTGTCCCCTGTGTAATGGCTGAGTCCCTGTCCCTTGTGTAATGGCTGAGTCCATGTCCCCTGTGTAATGGCTCCCTGTCCCTTGTGTAATGGCTACAATACCTGTGTAATGGCTCCCTGTCCCCTGTGTAATGGCTACAATACCTGTGTAATGGCTCCCTGTCCCCTGTGTAATGGCTACAATACCTGTGTAATGGCTCCCTGCCCCCTGTGTAATGGCTACAATACCTGTGTAATGGCTCCCTGTCCTCTGTGTAATGGCTCCCTGTCCCAGCTTGATGGCTACAATACCTGTTTTCTGGCTACAATACCCGTGTTCTGGCTACAATACCAGTGTAATGGCTAAAATACCTGTGTTCTGGCTACAATACCTGTGTTCTGGCTACAATACCTGTGTAATCATGGCTCCCTGTCCCCTGTGTAATGGCTGCAATACCTGTGTAGTAGCTACAATACCTGTATTCTGGCTACAATACCTGTATAATGGCTACAATACCTATGTAATGGCTCCCTGTCCCCTGTGTAATGTCTACAATACTTGTGTACTGGCTACCTGTTCCTGTGTTCTGACTACAATACCTGTGTACTGGCTACCTGCCCATGTGTTCTGGCTACAATACCTGTGTAATGGCTACCTGTCCCCTGTGTTCTGGCTACAATACTTGTATACTGGCTACCTGTCCCTGTCCCCTGTGTAATGGCTGAGTCCATGTCCCCTATGTAATGGTTCCCTGTCCCCTGTGTAATGGCTACAATACCTGTGTAATGGCTCCCTGTCCCCTGTGTAATGGCTACAATACCTGTGTAATGGCTACAATACCTGTGTAATGGGTCCCTGTCCCCTGTGTTCTGGCTACAATACCTGTGTTCTGGCTACAATAGCTGTGTAATGGCTACAATACCTGTGTAATGGCTACAATACCTGTGTAATCATGGCTCCCTGTCCCCTGTGTGGTGGCTACAATACCTGTGTAATGGCTACAATACTTGTGTAATGGCTACAATACCAGTGTAATGGCTCCCTGTCCCCTGTGTAATGGCTAAATACCTGTGTTCTGGCTAAAATACCTGTGTAATGGCTACCTGTCCCCTGTGTTCTGGCTACAATATCTGTATACTGGCTACCTGTCCCTGTGTTCTGGCTACAATACATGTGTACTGGCTACCTGTCCCTGTGTACTGGCTATCTGTCCCCTGTGTTCTGCCTACAGAACCTGTGTAATGGCTACCTGCCCCCTGTGTTCTGGCTACAATAATTGTATACTGGCTACCTGTCCCTGTTCTGGCTACAATACCTGTGTACTGGCTACCTGTCCCTGTGTACTGGCTATCTGTCCCTGTGTTCTGGCTACAATACATGTGTACTGGCTACCTGGCCCTGTGTAATGGCTGCAATACCTGTGTAATCGCTCCCTGTCCCTGTGTAATGGCTACAATACCTGTGTAATGGCTCCCTGTCCCTGTGTAATGGCTACAATACCTGTGTAATGGCTCCCTGTTCCATGTGTAATGGCTGCAATACCTGTGTAATGGCTCCCTGCCCCTGTGTAATGGCTACAATACTTGTGTAATGGCTCCCTGCCCCTGTGTAATGGCTGAGTCCCTGTCCCTTGTGTAATGGCTGAGTCCATGTCCCCTGTGTAATGGCTCCCTGTCCCTTGTGTAATGGCTACAATACCTGTGTAATGGCTCCTTGTCCCCTGTGTAATGGCTACAATACCTGTGTAATGGCTCCCTGTCCCCTGTGTAATGGCTACAATACCTGTGTAATGGCTCCCTGTCCCCTGTGTAATGGCTACAATACCTGTGTAATGGCTCCCTGTCCTCTGTGTAATGGCTCCCTGTCCCGGCTTGATGGCTACAATACCTGTTTTCTGGCTACAATACCCGTGTTCTGGCTACAATACCAGTGTAATGGCTAAAATACCTGTGTTCTGGCTACAATACCTGTGTTCTGGCTACAATACCTGTGTAATCATGGCTCCCTGTCCCCTGTGTAATGGCTGCAATACCTGTGTAGTAGCTACAATACCTGTATTCTGGCTACAATACCTGTGTAATGGCTACAATACCTGTGTAATGGCTACAATACCTATGTAATGACTCCCTGTCCCCTGTGTAATGTCTACAATACTTGTGTACTTGCTACCTGCCCATGTGTTCTGGCTACAATACCTGTGTACTGGCTACCTTTCCCATGTGTTCTGGCTACAAATACCTGTGTAATGGCTACCTGTCCCCTGTGTTCTGGCTACAATACTTGTATACTGGCTACCTGTCCCTGTCCCCTGTGTAATGGCTGAGTCCCTGTCCCCTGTGTAATGGCTGAGTCCATGTCCCCTGTGTAATGGCTCCCTGTCCCCTGTGTAATGGCTACAATACCTGTGTAATGGCTCCCTGTCCCCTGTGTAATGGCTACAATACCTGTGTAATGGCTCCCTCTCCCCTGTGTAATGGCTACAATACCTGTGTAATGGGTCCCTGTCCCCTATGTTCTGGCTACAATACCCGTGTTCTGGCTACAATAGCTGTGTAATGGCTACAATACCTGTTTTCTGGCTACAATACCCGTGTAATGGCTACAATACCTGTGTAATCATGGCTCCCTGTCCCCTGTGTGATGGCTACAATACCTGTGTAATGGCTACAATACTTGTGTAATGGCTACAATACCTGTGTAATGGCTCCCTGTCCCCTGTGTAATGGCTACAATACCTGTGGTCTGGCTACAATACATGTGTAATGGCTAAATACCTGTGTTCTGGCTAAAATACCTGTGTAATGGCGACCTGTCCCCTGTGTTCTGGCTACAATACCTGTGTACTGGCTACCTGTCCCTGTGTACTGGCTATCTGTCCCCTGTGTTCTGCCTACAGAACCTGTGTAATGGCTACCTGTCCCCTGTGTTCTGGCTACAATACTTGTATACTGGCTACCTGTCCCTGTTCTGGCTACAATACCTGTGTACTGGCTACCTGTCCCTGTGTACTGGCTATCTGTCCCTGTGTTCTGGCTACAATACATGTGTACTGGCTACCTGGCCCTGTGTAATGGCTGTAATACCTGTGTAATCGCTCCCTGTCCCTGTGTAATGGCTACAATACCTGTGTAATGGCTCCCTGTCCCTGTGTAATGGCTACAATAGCTGTGTAATGGCTCCTTGTCCCATATGTAATGGCTGCAATACCTGTGTAATGGCTCCCTGTCCCTGTGTAATGGCTACAATACCTGTGTAATGGCTCCCTGTCCCATGTGTAATGGCTCCTTGTCCCATGTGTAATGGCTCCCTGTACCCTGTGTAATGGCTCCCTGTCCCTGTCCACTGTGTAATGGCTGAGTCCCTGCCACCTGTGTAATGGCTGAGTCCCTGTCCCCTGTGTAATGGCTCCCTGTCCCTGTGTAATGTCTACAATACCTATGTAATGGCTACAATACCTATGTAATGGCTCCCTGTCCCCTGTGTAATGGCTCCCTGTCCCTGTCCCCTGTGTAATGGCTGAGTCCCTGTCCCCTGTGTAATGGCTGAGTCCATGTCCCCTGTGTAATGGCTCCCTGTCCCCTGTGTAATGGCTACAATACCTGTGTAATGGCTCCCTGTCCCCTGTGTAATGGCTCCCTGTCCCCTGTGTAAAGGCTACAATACCTGTGTAATGGCTCCCTGTCCCCTGTGTAATGGCTACAATACCTGTGTAATGGCTCCCTGTCCTCTGTGTAATGGCTCCCTGTCCCGGTTTGATGGCTACAATACCTGTTTTCTGTCTACAATACCTGTGTAATGGCTACAATACCTGTGTAATCATGGCTCCCTGTCCTCTGTGTAATGGCTACAATACCTGTGTAATGGCTACAATACTTGTGTACTGGCTACCTGTCCCTGTGTTCTGACTACAATACCTGTGTAATGGATCCCTGTCCTCTATGTAATGGCTCCCTGTCCCGGCTTGATGGGTACAATACCTGTTTTCTGGCTACAATACCCGTGTTCTGGCTACAATACCAGTGTAATGGCTAAAATACCTGTGTTCTGGCTACAATACCTGTGTTCTGGCTACAATACCTGTGTAATCATGGCTCCCTGTCCCCTGTGTAATGGCTGAAATACCTGTGTAGTAGCTACAATACCTGTATTCTGGCTACAATACCTGTATAATGGCTACAATACCTATGTAATGGCTCCCTGTCCCCTGTGTAATGTCTACAATACTTGTGTACTGGCTACCTGTTCCTGTGTTCTGACTACAATACCTGCGTACTGGCTACCTGTCCCTGTGTTCTGGCTACAATACCTGTGTACTGGCTACCTGTCCCATGTGTTCTGGCTACAATACATGTGTAATGGCTACCTGTCCCCTGTGTAATGGCTGAGTCCATGTCCCCTGTGTAATGGCTACAATACCTGTGTAATGGCTACAATACCTGTGTAATGGCTACAATACCTGTGTAATGGCTCCCTGTCCCCTGTGTAATGGCTACAATACCTGTGTAATGGCTCCCTGTCCCCTGTGTAATGGTTACAATACCTGTGTAATGGCTACAATACATGTGTTGTGGCTACAATACCTGTGTTCTGGCTACAATACCTGTGTTATCATGGCTCCCTGTCCCCTGTGTAATGGCTACAATACCTGTGTTCTGGCTACAATACTTGTGTAATGGCTAAAATACCTGTGTAATGGCTACCTGTCCCTGTGTTCTGGCTACAATACCTGTGTTCTGGCTACAATACCTGTGTACTGGCTACAATACCTGTGTACTGGCTTCCTGTCCATGTCCCCTGTGTAATGGCTCCCTGTCCCCTGTGTAATGGCTACAATACCTGTGTACTGGCTACCTGTCCCTGTGTAATGGCTACAATACCTGTGTAATGGCTCCACGTCCCTGTGTTCTGGCTGCAATGCCTGTGTACTAGCTACCTGTCCCTGTGTTCTGGCTACAATACCTGTGTACTGGCTCCCTGTCCCCTGTGTTCTGGCTACAATACTTGTGTACTGGCTACCTGTCCCTGTGTTCTGGCTACAATACCTGTGTACTGGCTACCTGTGTACTGGCTACAATACCTGTTTACTGGCTACCTGTGTACTGGCTATGATACCTATGTTCTGGCTACAATACCTGTGTACTGGCTCCCTTTCCCCTGTGTTCTGGCTACAATACCTGTGTACTGGCTGCATACTGTGTTACTGGATGCAATATACCCCACCTGTGATTCTGAGCTGTATACTCCTGACACAGTATGTGGAATACAGGGTACGTAGTGGGTGGATTCTACAAGGGGTGGGGCTTATGAGAAGTAGGAGGGGTCAAAGGGAGAGGCAGGGCCTGACGCCCCCTCATCCTAAAAATTCCCCAGCCGCCACTGCCGCCCTCCGCCTCTTCAGGGCTTTACCGTACGATTGCTGTGCCCGGGAGCAATGCGGCCGGCGGCAATGGCTGCCCTGCACAAAGAGAGAGGAACTGACATTGTTCCCCTCTCTCTGTAACCCCAGAAACCGGGAGCAACTAGTTATATTGTTCCTTTTGGTGTCGCCTCTTTGTGGGCCTGGCCTCCAGCAGCCTGGAAAGCAGCCGGTCAGACCGATCTGTGTCTGATCAGCTGCATGTGAGGCTAGAGAAGAGATTTGATAGACCACAGATCTCTCCATAAAGAGGACCTGTCACAAGGGATGTTGTTCATCCCTTGCGATAGCAATAAAGTTAATTTAAAAAAATTGTATAAAATAAATAATAAAATATATAAAAAATCTTTTTTTAAGTACCCCGTCCCACCATGCTTATGCGCTAATGCAAACGCATGTGTTACTCCTGCACGCATATGTAAATGGTGATCGCACCACACATGTGAGGTATTGCCGCGAATGACAGAGCGAGAACAATAATTCTAGCACCAGACCTCCTGTACAATTCTAAACTGGTAACCTGTAAAGGTATTTAAAGAGCCGTCTATGGAGAATTTTAAGCACCGTTATTTTTCGACATTCCACGGGCAGATGCAATTTTTAAGCTTGACATGTTAGGTATTTATTTACTCGACATAACATCATCTTTCACATTATACAAAAAAATTGGCATAACTTTAGGGTTTTGTTTTTTTTTTTTTCATGAAAGTGTCTTTTTTTTTTTTAAATTGCATCTAAAAAACCACTGTGCAAATACCATGTAACATAAATAATTGCAACACCCACCATTTTATTCTATAGGGCCTCTGCTAAATATATATATAATGTTTGGGGGTTCTAAGTAATTTTCAAGCAAAAAAAAGGTGATTTTTACATGTAGGAGCGAAGTGTCAGGACTGGCCCGGATGGCAAGTGGTTAAAGTAGTAAATGTACGGTGATTGTAATTTACACTTGATTCTAAACTTACAAGAACAAAGAGACTGTACGGCAGTGAAAGGAGTCCCCAGTACACAATGTGAGAAGCACTGTCACTGATAAAAATGTACACAAGTGCTCCACAGAGCTCTTACACAGTAGTTGTATCTCCTGACACAGATGTGTTTGGATGTGTCTCTATATTACCTGTGAGCAGGGGTCATATATCTCCAGGCTGGTCACCCTCCCATCCACATTCAGCTGTTTGGTGTACGCACATTCTGAAACAAAACCAGATGATCACAATCTAGTTACACCCTGCTACGATCAAGAAAATGATTGATTATGATAAGAGGCAGTCTAAACCCAGAGCAATGCTAACACACTGCGAGTCACTTGACTCTAATACTTATCCTAAGCATAATACTAATACTTCTTATCCCAACTCTGACCCTATTCCTGGTCCTAATACTTAACTTGACTCTAACTTTAATACTTGGCTCCTTTACTCTGACACTATTACAGATCTTAATAGTTATCCTGTGCCTAAATTATATGTATTATCCTAATTCTGAAAAAAAAAAAACACACACAGGAGGGCGCAAACACCTTGTGCATTACCATTGATACATTTATTTCAACACGCAAGATAAATGGATACTCACAGGATAAAAACAATGAGCATGATTCACAAAAGCTTCAGTCGAACGCAGTGTACCGGTCATGGGACCAAACCTAATAGGATTGCTAATGCGTTTCGGGGGGCAGGCCACCTTCCTATGAGCTAATTTATTTATTTTATTTATTTATCTTAGGTACTTATAGAGTGCCGTCAATTTACGCAGCGCTTTACATATACATTGTACATTCACATGAGTCTCTACCGTCAGGGAGCTTACAATCTAAGGTACTCATGCTCATTGTTTTTATCCACCTGTGAGTATCCATTTATCTTGCGTGTTGAAATTGATTCATCAATGGTAATGCACGAGGAGTTTGCGCCCTCCTGTGTGTGTTTTTTGCAGTGTTTTGCAGGAGGGCTGCACCCTAGAGAGGCATTGCGCATTGAAGCATTGTGGAAGTGAGAACCCCTGGATGTCACGCTAGAGTGTTTTATGGAGTGTATCCTAATTCTGACCATATTCCTGATCTTAATGCTTATCCCTGAGCCTAACAATTATTATCCTAACTCTAAACCTATTGCTGCGCTTATTTATCTTAACTCTGACCCTATTCCTGATCCTAATTCTTATCTTGAGTCTACTTTTAATACTTATCTTTACTTACCCTATTCTGGATCTTTTTTTTTTCTTGTGTAATAAGAGAAGTACAGTCACATGAAAACGAATACAGCGTTACACGTATGTCAATGTAATACCATCAAGACAAATCAGCCTAAAATATAGGGTGGAAAGATCCTACCAACTACCCTCTCCATCCATCTCCGGGTGACACTCATCTGCTTGTCTACAAGTCTATCTAAGTGAAGGAGTTTCTGTTCTCAGGAAAGCAAGACATTGATCGGTATGTGGTAAAAAATGTTTATATAGTGTTCTAGCTATCTCAGTTGCCTGTATGAATTAATTCCTGATATGATTGCGAATTTCGGAAGGTGGTCCAGGTAAAACAGATAAGAACAGATAATAGGTAACGCAGCAATCCAGGGTCAGCAGCGTTACCTATTATCTGTTCTTATCTGTTCTATAAGCTTATGGAATTTTAACCTTTTTGAATATAAATAAAAACAACCCCCTCATCATAGAGGTTTTTACACTATGGCGAGTCTTTTGCTTTATATACGGGTTTGAACCTGCCTCTGGACCCTGTGTGGGGCATCACGGATTGTGTGACGCGCTCTCGTAGGAACTTTTAAGTACAATTAGCCAAGATTTTTCATGTGAATGGACAATTTTTAGTTGAACTATTTTTTCACATTTCTGGTTTTCACTGCTGTCCACGCCGTCAAGATTTTGTTTATTTGTATCACATTTGTTTTGAAAATACTCACGTGTATGCTATATTTATCTGATTTACACTTAGATAAACTACATTCTTTTAAGTTTAGCGCCACTCTTCACATTTTTTACCTGTTTTTGTCGATTCGTTTGGTCGTTGTGTGTGGCAGCTCAGTCATTACCTTCACCTTATCTTTTAGCCTAGCGCAGTAATATTATTTTCTATTTATAGTGGAAACAGTTTGGTATTTACCATGTAACCAGCAAACACATGTCTTATCTGTTGCCTACCTTTGCTGCATGTGTCCAGTTAGAGGCCGGGCCTCCCTCACCTGTGTGCTTTAGTAGGCCTTCCTCAGCTGAGCTCCACTTCAGGCCTTAATTGGTAACAGGATATAATACCTGGCAGTCTAAGGCCGCATTGCTGATCAACGTTTGATCGTGTTTGGCTTGTGTGTGATTGTCTCCTTCGGTTGCTTTGAGTCTTATCGGTGTACTGATCCTTGGCTTGTCTGTCTATCCCTTCCTGCTTGATACTTCGACCTTCAGTGTGTTTTCGGTTTCTCTTGTCTTCTGGTTGTCCTGACCCTTCGCTATTCTTCTGACTATTCTTACTGTTCCTCTGCTGCTGCTTCCCCTCTACCACCTGGGGCCAGCCCGAGCGTGAGCTACAGGACCCTGGGGGCTGTGACCTGGATCCAGTTGCAGCCAAATCCATCCTCACCACTAGAGGCTCTGGTGAACACCCACTGGCTCTTAGATCCCACGCCCTGGGGAAACTGATGCACTAGCTCCCTAAATTTCAGTGTCCGTGCTCTAGGGGGCCCTCTCCCCATATCAGCCAGTACCACTTAGCAGCAGTCAGCCATAGGTCCACAACCTTGTGGTGTGCTACACTCCCTTGATGCGATTCGCACTCCAGTGGTACGCACCTGTCACCAGACCCCATTAAAGTTGTGACAGTTTGATCAGCCATGGACCCAGCTGATGTGCCGCTACCTGTGGATGATCCTATGCAGGGCATAGTCCGCAGACTGGAGACACAAGAGTCTAATCAGATGCAGGTGATGCAATTTCTGCAAGATTTGGCGTCCCACTTTGATCAGCTCCAGGCCTCCCTGGGACCTTCTGTCCAGCAAACTCCACCACGGCCTGCGGCCGAATCGGTTCCAGTTACGCTCGCAGCAGCTAATCCATTGCAGTTACCGGCTCCGTCCCGGTATTCTGGAGACTCTAAAGCCTGCATGGGGTTCCTCAGCCAGTGCACAATTCATTTTGAGCTTCAGCCTCAAAATTTCCCGTCTGATCGGGAGAAGGTGGCCTACATTATTTCTCTCCTGTCCGGCGAGGCTTTAGCCTGGGCTGCCCTTCTGTGGGAGAAGAGTGACCCGGTGGTTTCTAACCGGTGTAGTTTCCTAAAACTCTTTCGAAACATTTTCCAGGAACCAGGTCATGTCTCCTCAGCAGCCAGCGGCCTTTTACGCCTCCGTCAGGAGTCTCTTTCCGTGGGTCAGTATGCCCTCCATTTTCGGATTCTGTCTGCTGAGTTGAATTGGAACAACGAGGCCTTGGTTGCAGCCTTCTTACTGGGCCTCTCCGACAGAGTGAAGGACGAATTAGCGAGTAGGACTATTCCCGCTGATCTGGGCGACGTGATCTCCCTGTTCAACCAGATCGACAGTTGCTTCCAGGAAAGGACCCTAGAAAAAAGACGTTTGCGCCCCCTGGTCCTTAGTCAGCCTGAGCTCCCCTCTCTGCGGTCCATGGAGCACCCCGTCAGCTGAGGAACCCATGCAGCTGGGCCGGACCAGGCTATCTCCCGAGGAGCATGCTAGGCGCAGAGCCTTGGGCCTGTACCTTTACTGTGGGGGCAAAGGTCACCTTCGTGACACTTGCTTGCTGCGTTCGGGAAACCCTCGGGTATAATACGTCTGGAAGGTGGAGTATTGGACCCTGAAACCTCACCTTCGCGTCTCGAGCTGTCTGTGTTCCTTCACATCGGCACTTTCTCTCATTCAGTCCCGGCATTTCTTGATTCTGGAGCTGTGGGCAACTTTATGGACTGGAGAACGGCTTCTTCCATCAAGCATGGCCTTGCGCCTCTTGCCACTCCATTGGTGGTCTCGGCGATCGATGGCACCGTTCTTCCAGGAGGGCCCATCCACTTCCAGACCCTTCCGGTTAAGATGTCAGTTGGAATACTCCATCAGGAGGAGATATCCTTCCTTGTTCTACCGAAGTCCTCAACCTCCATCATATTAGGCCTTCCCTGGTTACAGGTCCATTCCCCCACACATTGAATGGACTTCTGGGCAGATACTGGCTTGGGGTTCCTCTTGTTTCTCATTCTGCCTACGCAAGGTCACCCCTAAAGAGAGACTTCCTGTTGCCGCCACTTCAGTTTCCTCTGCTCTTCCCGCTGCTTATAGCGATTTCCAAGATGTCTTCTGTAAGAAATCGGCTGAAGTGCTTCCTCCTCACAGGTCCTTTGACTGTGCCATTGACCTTGTTCCTGGAGCAAAGCTGCCCAGGGGTCATACTTATCCGCTGTCCATCCCTGAGACCCAGGCCATGTCAGAGTATATCTCTGAAAACCTATAGAGAGGATTCATTCGGAAGTCCTTATCCCCAGCTGGAGCAGGATTCTTTTTCTTTACCAAAAAGATGCCACGTTGAGACCTTGTATCGACTATCGATGTTTAAACGCAGTGGATATTAAGAACCGTTACCCCTTACCCTTAATCTCTGAGTTATTTGACAGATTTAAAGAGGCCTTCATCTTTACCAAGTTGGATCTCAGGGGTGCCTACAATCTGATCCGGATAAGGGAGGGTGACAAGTGGAAAACCGCTTTTAACACAAGAGTCGGACATTACGAATACCTCGTTATGCCCTTTGGGCTATGTAACGTGCCAGCGTTTTTTCAAAACTTCCTCAATGAGGTCTTCAGGGATTTACTGTATCAATTTGTGGTCATCTATCTGGATGACATTCTAATCTTTTCAGAAAATTTGCTTGCCCACAGGAACCATGTCCGGGTGGTACTTCAGCGCCTTAGGGAAAACAACCTGTACGTCAAGCTGGAGAAATGTTCTTTCGAATGCTCTGAGGTTCTGTTTCTAGGATGCTTTGTCTCCAGTTTGGGTCTTCGCATGGATCCCGAAAAGGTCTCGGCCATTACCTACTGGCCTCTTCTTGCTAGCCTCAAGGCCAGACAGCGTTTTCTTGGATTCTCAAATTATTACAGGCAATTTATTAAGAACTACTCAGCTATTGCTGCGCCTATTATTGCCTTAACTAAGAAAGGTGCTAATGCCAAGGAATGGCGTCCTGAAGCTGTCGCTGCGTTCCATCATCTGAAACAAGCCTTTGTTTCTGGTCTTCTCTTGAGGAGACCTAAGCCTGGGGACTTTTTATTGAAGTGGATGCTTCCTCTACTGGAGTAGGAGCGGTGCTCCTCCAGTTATCCGGGAATAAACGACAGCCATGTGCATTTTTCTACAAAAAAATTTCTCAGGCAGAGAAAAATTACGCTATTGACGATCGGGAGCTTCTTACTATCAAATTGGCACTAGAAGAATGGCGTCATCTCTTGGAGGGTTCCCCGCACTCCATAACAATCTTCACGGATCATAAAAATTTACAGTACCTACAGAGTGTTAAACGACTGAATCCCAGACAGGCCAGGTGGAGTCTGTTCTTTTCCCATTTAAATTTTACGATCACGTACAAACCTGGTTCCTGCAACAGTCGGGCCGATGCACTCTCTAGGTCATTTGACACAAGGGGTGAGGAGCCCACCCCTGAACCTGAGCCGATTATTCCGGCCAAGTGTATTCTTGCCCATTTCACCACTCTGGAGTCTAAAATTCCCCCTGGCAAGACCTTAGTCCCCATTAAACTAAGACCTAAGATCCTTTGTTGGGGACATGATTCTAAAGTGTCGGGTTATGCTGAGGCTCTCCGATCCTTTCAGCTCATCAGTCGCCACTACTGGTGGGCCTAACCTCCGTGCGGATGTCAAAAGCTATGTGAAAGCATGCCATGTTTGTGCCCAGTCCAAGTCCTCCACGCAAGCTCCTGCTGGTCTGCTCATGCCCTTGCCTGTTCCAGAGGAGCCCTGGACTCACATCGCGCTGGATTTCATCAACGATCTTCCACCGTCTGAAGGAAATACTGCAATTTGGGTGGTGATAGATCGGTTTTCCAAAATGGCTCATTTTGTTCCCCTTCCTGGTCTCCCTTCTGCTCCTGCGTTGGTCCCCATCTTTGTTCAGGAGGTCCTCCGCCTCCATGGGGTTCCTTCTCATATTGTTTCTGACAGGGGGGTTCAATTTACATCCTGCTTCTGGAGAGCTTTCTGCAAGTCCCCCAATGTTGTCCTGGATTTTTCTTCTTCTTACCACCCTCAATCCAATGGACAGACTGAGAGGGTTAATCAGGAGTTAGAGGACTTCCTCCACACCTTAGTCTCTGCTCATCACGATGATTGGTCCTCTCTACTCCCGTGGGCAGAGTTCTCTCACAATAATCATGTTAACACCAGTTCACAAAAGACCCCCTTTTTCACAATCTATGGAAGACACCCTCAGCTTCCTCTTCCCATGATTGTTCTTCTGATATTCCAGCTTTGGCTACTGTTCAGCAATCTTTCAATACCATTTGGAGTGAGGTTCATGATTCCCTTCGAGCAGTGACTGATAAGTTTAAAGGTTTTGCCGACCGTCACAGGCGTAAACCGCCTTCTCTAAAGATTGGAGACAAGGTCTGGCTTTCCACCGGGAACATCAAACTCCAGGTTCCTTCTTTGAAATTCGCACCAAGACTCATTGGTCCGTATTCGATAATTGATAAGGTTAACCCAGTCTGCTTTAAACTTCAGATCCCCAAAAACCTCAGGATTTCGAACTCCTTTCATGTTTCCCTTCTGAAGCCCTTGGTCCTCAATAAGTTCTCTCGGCCTTTTCCTACCGTAGTTCCGGCCTCTGAGGATAATCAGGAGTACAAGGTTAGTCAAATATTGGATTCTCGTCTCTATAAAGGCATCCTTCAGTACCTCGTGCATTGGGAGGGTTTGATCCTGAGGAGAGGTCGTGGATTCCTACATCTGAGGTATTTGCACCTCGTCTTGTGAACGGGTTTCATTTGAGATTTCCCTCCAAGCCTGGACCCAAGCGGAGGAGGGGGAGGCTTCATAACAGGGGAGGGGGGTACTGTCATGTCTTATCTGTTGCCTACCATTGCTGCATATGTCCAGTTAGAGGCCGGGCCTCCCTCACCTGTGTGCTTTAGTAGGCCCTCCTCAGCTGAGCTCCATCCCAGGCCTTAATTGGTAAAAGGATATAATACCTGGCAGTGTAAGGCTGCATTGCTGATCAACGTTTGTCCGTGTTTGGCTTGTGTATGATTGTCTCCTTCGGTGGCTTTGAGCATTATCCATGTACTGATCCTTGGTTGTCTGACTATCCCTTCCTGCTCGATACCTCGACCTTCGGCTTGTCTTTGGTTTCTCCTGTCTTCTGGTTGTCCTGACCCTTCGTTATTCTTCTGACTATTCTTACTGTTCCTGTGCTACTGCTGCCCCTCTACCACCTGGTGCCAGCCCGAGCGTGGGTTAGGGGACCCACGGCGCTGCGACCTGGATCCAGTTGCAGCCAAATCCATCCTCACCACTAGAGGCTCTGGTGAACACCCACTGGCTCTTAGATTCCGCACCCTGGGGAAACTGATGCACTAGCTCCCTGAGTTTCAGTGTCCTTGCTCTAGGGGGCCCTCTCCCAGCAGTCAGCCATAGGTCTACAACTTTGTGGTGTGCTACACTCCCTTGATGCGATTCGCACTCCAGTGGTACGCACCTGTCACCAGACCCCATTAGAGTTGTGACAGTATTAGACAGATCTACAAGTTCCCTATGTCATCAGAGTCTACCTCTACAAAAGAAATGTTTTGCCTGCATCTTTGCAAACGGCCACTCTGCTTCTAAGTAAGTCTTAAATAGACCTGGGAGGAAATCTGGATTCCCCCTAACAGGAGTAATTGGGCAGTCCCTGGCTGGCATTCTATGCATTAAGATAAAAAGCCTTCTGTGTGCAGCAGCCCCCCTCAGCCCCCCTAACACTTACCTGAGGTCCCTCTCTGTCCAGCGATGTCCGAGACTCTCCCTCTTGATTGGCTGAGACACAGCAGTGGCGCCATTGGCTGCCGCTGCTGTCAATCAAAGTCAGCTAGCCAATCAGGGGAGAAAGGGGACAGGGCCGGGTTGGGGCTTCGTGTCTGAATGGCAAGCTGCTTGCTGTAGGGCAGTGGTTCTCAACTCTGGTCCTCGGGACCCACTAACAGGCCAGGTTTTCAGGATAACTGAAATACATCACAGGTGATATCATTTGCTGCTCAGTGATTGCAGTATTCTAGTCTGCATCTCCACAAGGTAATACTTAAAATCTGGCCTGTTGGTGGGTCCCGAGGATCGGAGTTGAGAACCACTGCTGTAGGGGCACTAAACAGGAGGGAGGGGCCAGGATCACAGAAGAGGCGCCTGAGAAAAGGAGGATCCAGGCTGCTCTGTGCAAATCCACTGCAACAGAGCAGATACGTATAACATGTTTGTTATTTTTATAGGAAAAATAACAAGACTTTACAATCACTTAAGATAATTCTTATCCTTGAGCCTAACATTTATTATCCTAAATCTAACCCTATTCCTGATCCTATTTATTTTAACTTTGAACCCATTCCTGATCATAATACTTATTCTGAGCCTAACCATAACATATATCATCCTAACTCTGACCCCATTCCAAATACTTATCCACATACACCCTAACCATTCCTCTCCGGTTTCATTACCTTCTTTGCCTCTGCTGAGGAGTTTTTACCTCATCTTATTAAAAACTTGCATCTCTCATCAGTATATAATGTGATGAGTAATCTTCCCAATGAGGAAACAAACAATAATTAATATTAATAGGGGTGTGATCCCTTTCCCCTCTCCGCCCAAACCTGAAAAGGTGCAAGAGTTACCTTCAAGTAAATTTGTTTTCAGTTTATTTCTAATTATGTGTATATAATAATGTGTCATGCTAAATTAAATAATAAATAAATCCTCCTATCTTGTAAGTGAATGTGCATCAAATATAACTCAAGTGCAACAAAATAAACAGCATACTTCCAAATACAAAACATGAATAAATAACTATGCATTAATAACAAATAAATGCATTCATTTGGTAATAGTGCACAGTGAGGAAGAGTTACTAAATGCATTAAATACAGAGTGTACAGTGCATAGTTCATAAATCAGACCTGTGGAATAATCATAACATAAAATTGTAATTATAAAAAAATAAAAATAATATACTGTATATAGTCTCCACTATATATATATGTTTGAGTGGAAGCAACGCTCCATGATCTTACTTTGTAGCTTTTTATAATAACGATTTCAGTGTAACCACCACCATTCCCTTGTGAACAGTCCACAGTTCCAGGATGGCCCTTAAATTATAAAGGTTCCAATCATAGCCTCTTCCCTTCAAGCTGGGAGCAGCTCTAACAAGACATATCAATCACCTCCAATACATTCTGTTCTGAAGTGATTTTATGTTGCTGTCACGTAAGATGTAAGGCTGGTTTATGAACTATGCACTTTGTATTTGATGAATTTAGTACGTTTTGTTGTTTATTTATTCACTGTGCACTGTTGACCAATTGCATGAATGTGTTTATTTGTTTATAATGCATATTTATTCATATGTTCTGTTTAAAAATATGCTATTTATTTGGTTGCACTTGAGTTATATTTGATACACATTAATTTATAACTAAGGGAGGTTTTATTTTATTTTCTGTGGCACATTATTATAATAACATTTTTAGATGATTTACATCGGGGGTCAGCAACCAGTAGATCTCGGACAGGTGACTGGTAGATCGCAGTCTGGGCTTGCTGACCTGCCATTCCAGAGCATAAATTCCCCCTCCTCCCAGTACAAATCTGCCCCCATGCTGATATCTCCCATGCTAGCCCAAATTTGCCCCCCCCCTCCCCCTCCAAGCTCAAATCCTCCGTCTCTGCAAATCCACTCAGCACAAACCCCCCCCCCAAAAAAAATGACCCCTCCTAGCATAAAACCTCTACTGCTCAAATGTCCCCTCCAAGCACAAATCCTCTCCCCCCACTTCAAATCCCTCCTCCTACTCTTAACACAAATTCTCCCCCCATCTCCCTCTTCTAGGACAAATCCCCCC